>JAHZMU010001624.1:0-23668 GCA_027743725.1 Rambutsinella grinnellia
CTTAATTTTGTCCTTAAAATGTTCCCGCAAACAGTTTTTTCACCGAGGGAGGCATGACCGAGAAATTTGAGATTGAAATTTTATGGCGCTAACAGTAGTTAACGGTTTAACGGCTGGCTGTAGTTTTAAGGAGAGTGGGGCGATTTAATTCGTATGTAAAATTAAGGATACCCTTAGCTAATTTTATCTAAATATTAAGTTTGAACCAAATCCGATCACTCTCCTCAAAACTACAGCCAGCCGTTAAACCGTTAACTACTGTTAGCGCTATAAAATTTCAATCTCAAATTTCTCGGTCATGCCTCCCTCGGTGAAAAAACTGTTTGCGGGAACATTTTAAGGACAAAATTAAGTTTATATTTTTCTCAATCAAACATTCACCTAAGAAGGCATGAAGCCGTTAAATTATAATTAAAATTAATCATTAATTATTTTTTTAAAATTCACATTAAACTTTTAATGTCTAGTTTTCTGCGTATAGGTACTCCTAAATGTACCTCACACAATGGCTAAGGTTTTAAAACTAATAATCAAGTTAATTAGCTAATATAAGCCTAATTATTTTGATGGCTTCGCTAATTACTCTATTTTGAAACTGTCATAACTTCTTCATAGTTTCGAATTTTTGAATGCAATTTTCAATGTCGTGTTTCTCACCTCATAATCTTTAACATATTAAAATATCAAACCCATGTTCGGGATTTCGAATCGCCGCATACTGTGAGCAAGTATTCCGTGTTTTGTTATAATCAGGTTTGAATTAAAGCGGAAATTTGTGAGGTGCAAGCTATAGCAAAGATTAACTAACTTTTGTAAAATTAACGAAAGATTCAAGTGGTGCCTTACTACTATCATTTTGATACCTTTACATTGTTACATACCTACAGTGACTTCAAAATATTTATTGTAATAAATACTACTTGACTTAACTTTGAAAACTGAAGAAATTGAGCAATGAATCCATTTTGAGAAACATTTTATAAATAAATCTGTGACGAGGATATCCGTGTGTCGCAATATAGTAATTACTCAGAACTTATCAGCAAAATAGTTATCCCAATTGCTGTTTTCTTTAATTAAATTAATTTTTAATGAGGCTAAGCAATTAAGTCAATGCAAGTTTTAAAATTGATTTTCTGTTTAGGCCCATTCGTTTGCTAATTCCTAATATTAATTTTTATAGCCAGCTTGTAAATTTAAAAATATCAAACATCTCATTCCAGAAGCGACAAAATTTTTATGTGAACCAAGACGAGTCAAAAAATTAAATGAATACCTTCTATTGAAGATGAATCAGCTATTTTAAGTTTGATTTTTTCCGAGGTATTTAGTAACAAATTTATTATTGTTATTTTCCAACAAATTTGATGATTAATCTAATGCATCTAATGACATAAAAGGCAAATGCTTTATCCAAAGCAATCTCAATAGAGAGGTGAACAAAGCCAATAATTAAACCTCCTCCTAAGACCACAAAAAGGATGTAAATATTTCCCGTCATTGTCGTCGCTCTTGGTGTATCTTCTTTCAGGCTAAATGATAAATTTAAGTTGGCGACAGACGAAATACTTTCCAAAATATTAATCCACCTTCCCACTATTCCAGACTCTTTTAATCTTCCCAGCTTAAAAATGATTGGAAATCGTACCAATCCACCTAGACGAAATAGGAATGACTTTTCTCTATAATTTTCTCTTCCAACGTAAGCACCACTTTCTCCTAGTAGACTTCCATATTTCTTTGCCAAAATTCGTTTTAAGATAAGCGCTGTTTTATTACATCTTCTTAAAGTTTTAAATAACTGCCTCTCTTCAAATTTAATGTACATTTCATCCAACTCTAAAAGAATATCTACTTTCTCTCGGTAATCCAATTGTTGCCAATCTAACTTATAATTTACATGATAAAATGCCATCAACTCTTTCCAAATATGCTGGGGATTTAGCAACTTGCTTTTATTAAAGGCAATTTCATCTACCTCCCCATTTTCTTTATAAGATGGAGAATTTCGGGCAGCAATTAAAATCCACATTTCAGAAAACGAGTAGATAAAATCATTTACATTATCGTAAATTTCATGATTACTTAATGTTCTTAAATTGTCCCAGTTAATCATAACATTAGCAATAGATTTGTTTGATTCAGCTCTACCTAGAAAGGCCCATTTTGTTTTGACATAAATATCTAATTTGTCACTGACTATTTCTTTGATCGTCTCATATTTTAAGAGTCGCATAGGTCGAACCATGCTATAAACGTTTTTATTCTTGTAGCCGTTGCTCAACACAATCCCTACTATTAGCCAAAGTCCAAGCAGGACTTCCCTCAATCCGATGTTTTTCATTAGTGATTTGGGAAAAGGATTTCCCTGTTCAAGCAAAAGCTTTAAAATTGAAATTATTTCATATGCTAAACTTTTCCTTTCTTTTACATAATAAATAGCACCAGTTATTAAAATATTTACAAAAATTGCTAGCCACACACCCCATTCATAAGCGTTCGTAAGCTCTCTAAACGCAGCTGGTTCAACACCTCTAAATCCACAAACGACAAAGTTAAAGACGTTTAATGAATCTGGTATTTGCAATGGAAAATGGTGATGGTTACTTCCAAGTGCTAACTCAAAGCTAACTTTAGAATACAATCGTTTCCTGCCATTCCTTATTAACTCTACCTTTCTAACTCCACCCACACAGGTTGTCTCATAATATCTGTTAGAATAGTTGCCAAGCAAGGATATCCATAAATGAACTATGATATTCGCCATGTAAATATCAATTTCACTTTGCTCATTCCAATTTCCATTGGACGTTTTGGGAAATAAAATAGACAAATTATTAGAGCAAATGCGAAGCTGCTCTTTAATTATGTAGAGCTCCGGTTGTTTATTTAAATCCAACGCTGTTATTTCCCACACGAATTTGCTCGAATATTTTATCCTGTTTATTTCATGCAATTGGTGATTTAAACAGGATAAAGTTCTTAATTCAATCTGGAAATTCTGAGGAGAAGGATCATCACTGTTGAAATTATATTTAAAAGCTGCTCCCCGTATCCACATCTCAATCAAAATGTCTTTCATTCCAACAGTCAGACTTTCCTCCCATACCTCCTTTAGAACGAAGAATAGCTGCATTACTGGAGCTTTTGATGGCAAAACGACGCAAATATCAGTTAAATTTGCATATTCACAAGCTTTTAGCCAGAGATTGGGATACGCATGTATTTCTAAGCTGTATGTTTGAAGTAGAGCTATAGAGCTATTACTAATTTGCGTGGGAGGAAGAGTATCAAGTCGAACTTGACAATTCCAAGATTTTGAGCTTAATGCCAGTTTGCTGAAATTGTATGTTACCCAATAATGAATTGAATTAATATTTTGTCTGTAGTTATTATCTAAAATAATTTGGCGTTTTCCATTTTCAAGAATCCAAATAACTTTTTTTCGAAGCGGAATTTCAGAAAGGTCTTGAACAATTGCTAAAGTTGGCCTGCGTATTATCACAGGGAAAGAGCTACTAATCAAATCATACGCACAGAAATGGGTTACTAATGTGAGACAGTTTGATTGAAGGTTTCTGATACTTTTTAAATTAACGTTATTAACTTCTTCGTGTTTCCAGATGCCAAATAATTGCTGGGTAATTTTTCGAATGTTGGAATAATTTGTGGCTGTTTCAATTTGAAAATGCTGTTTGTTTGAGACTTTCAAGTTTTGGGCTAAATTTATTTTCAAAAGTAAAAGTATAAGTGAAAATTTCATTTTTGTACCTGGCAGAAATATATGTTTTCTCCTTTCATACCTGTGTTTAATTCAATGAAAAGAAATGGCGTGTGATTAAGTGAACGTTTTGTAAAATGCTTTGTTCCGGTTTTTGCACTTTATTTAATAGCTTTAAAATTTGGGTAGAATTGAGCTGAATCCATAAGTTTGTGAAGTGCACTTACTTGTGTTTGAGACTAAAATACTTAAGCATTACACCCATTTGCATTTGTAGATAAATTCATAAGTAAATTTAGTTAACCCTTCTCCACACTCGGCTTTGGCAACTCCATCAAGTTTTATTTTCTTTCATTTGCAAGCATTATCAGTGCATGACTTTAGCGATAATTGTATTTATAATTGATTAATTTAATATTAGCACCTGCTGGATGTTTAAACAGTTTATGTGTGGATAATAATTTAACAATTTACTGCAGTAAAATGCGTAATGTACACAATCTTTTGTAAATCTGGGCTAGAAATATGCAGCTTGCTATATTTGTTTCTCGTTAATGTAATTTATTATTTTGAATCAACTTGGTTAAATGGTCACTTTCATAAATTATAGCAGTTTACAAGAGCCTGTTTAGACCAAACCAACTTAAAACTAATACTCGTTAAAATGCTAGCCTTTCCGAAACAGACAGCTTTTAGAAAAGGGAGCGAAGCCCAAACAGTGTATAAAAATATTGCTGATTATCTCAGAATTTATTTCAATTTTGCTTATTATTTTTGCCTCTGTCCGTTTAGATTGAAAGTAATGAAAAGTTTAAATGGGGTTGAAGGACAACCGTACTATTTTATTCAAAGCTTTCTTCCCCAAAAAGTCATTTGCTTTTGCCTAACTTTCCTCGGCCTATTTCTAATGTTTGACGAAGTGAAAGGTTCAATTCCAGGAAGAGGCTCATCTAAAAACCCAGCAGCATTTCTCACTTTCTCTTGCAACATTATCAGTACCATTTACAAGCTGTCAATTTACAAAGTATTTTGGTTTAACAAAAAAGAGTTTGTGGATCTCGCGAATTTTCTATCAAATCCAAATTATTTCCTAACTTATTTAAATTCGAAGGAAAGAACATATTTCTGGAGCGTCGGAAGAAAGGCTTATTTTCTTGGAATATTTTACACAATTGTTGAGCTAATCAATTTCATAACTAAAAAGGCAGTGCCCAAGTCACATTGGTCTATATCCTTACCCCTATGGTGGACACAAACAGTTAGCATGGGACACACTGCTTTTCTTCTTAATCAACATGAGACCAGCGACTTTACCAAGAACATTGTTGGATTTTTATCCGCCGCTGCTTTCTATCAAAGACGTATCCAAAAAGGCTACTCTTACTTTCTTCTCATGACCTTCGCTTTAATTTTCTTGGCTAATGTCAAAAACTTTGTTTTGCCATTGGAAAACGTTTACGCAAATATTCATAAAAGATCCAAATCTGGAGTAAATAACAAAACTTATTCCATATCAAATTGGCATGTCATCAAAGCGCAATACAAGCAACTGAGAAATTTGGGCGGATTAATCAATAATCTGATGGGAACTGTGTTTGGATTTTATTTAGCGGAGTGCTTACTCTACCAAGCTATTAAATTCGACCAGATTTTCAAAAAGGGGAAAGCCGACTGGACGGAAACGGTGTACATTTTTATTTATCTTTGGAGCATGTTTGCAATCCTAATTTGGTGTGGAGAAGTGTGCTATTTGGTAATATAAATTTGGTAGAAAGCTTGAAATATGATAGTAATCGTTTAAATTTTTAACAGATGGACAAATTCAAAACTTGGATGTTTCTGGGATCCAATACGGAAAAAATTCCTAAAGAAGACTTTCTTCCGATTGTTAGCGAAATAGATTCCAAACTGGTCTCTATTAAAGGCAACAATATTTATCCAATCACATTCTATTTATTGGCTAACGTAAGAAAATTCATTACAATTTTATTTGGACCTTTTTATCCGCTTTTTACTTTTTTTACAGATGCTGAGCGTGACCATAACTTACTTTGTTATTTGCATTCAGTTCTCATGAGTAGTTTATACTCCTTCTTAGAAGAGAAGGCAAATTTCTATAAAACTATAAAATGTAAAATGTAATTACAACTAATTACTACTAAGAAACATTTATCTAATTCGTTGACCTATGTACTTGAGTAATAAAATTTTAATACTCTACTTGTTTTTTGTTAAAGTAGCGTTTATTTGTTAGAACAATTTGGAGTTTTGTTACTAGATATGTTTAAAGATGATTTATCCCTTAAATTATTTTGTACTGGAGAGGCAAGTAACCTCTCTCCTAACTCTGCTCTCGTTATTTTCTCTTATCAAACCAACAACCATTTGTGATACTTGTCAAGACAAGCACACCATCCCATTTTATTGCTCCATTCAACATAACCTTCCTCAATGCATTGTTCAAAAGTGTCCGAAATATTGTGAGATAATTCAACATCCAATAGGACATTTAAAACTCTCTCCGGTAAAATCTGCACGGAAACCAAAACTTGATCCTCACAAAATACATGGACGATCCTTCGGTTCAGTTCAGACAAGCTTCCAAACATTCTTCTCTCTTGGAAAGCTCCGGGAAACTTTCGAGCCTTATGATGATTCAACTTGTGAGTTCAAATCAACTCAATTGAAAAGAATCGCAGAGAATTCCAAATACATTGAATATATCCCACATGATTTATACTATCAGATTAAAGATATTTACGAAATTGCACAGAAGTTTGGATTGGTCATGGCGGAATTTAGGGATCCGAGAGAGTGGTGGGCTGTTGAGCATAGTTATATTATGGACCAAGTTTCTGGGACGAAACTTCCCCAAAAGATTTACGCTATTGGGGAAATGGACATGAGCAAAGGGGATGGAAGTGATCAGCCAATGTTTAATTATATGACGGATATATCAAGTATTAGTTATGCGGTGTTAGATCCGCGTGCATTTAGTAAATGGGATGAGCAATGTGCTATTCTTAGCAGTGTTGTGGGGTCGAACAATCATCAAAGTTTAACGCAGCGTTTCCACAGCTGCACAAGTAACTTGGGTGATGGGAAGAAAGAAGCTTATGGATTATTTATGTTTCCACCTGGTTCTCTTTGTTACACGAGAAGTGCTGAAGGTAAAAATTAAATTGCTGCCTCTGCTATTTCTAAATTTAAATTTAAATCTAGAATGTGAAATGCTCAAAAATGAACTCGACCCTGGAGCGGGTGACTTTCACGGTTTAGTTGAGATTGGCCAGACTTTCACTCGCTTCATTTATATTTATACTGACCAGGTAATTAGATTAGTAATTTAAACGGGAGTAAAAACATGAAAAGGTAAATATGTTATGCACAGAAAACCTGGTATGACTCAAAAGCTTATTGTGAATCAAAAGGACTACTTCTACTGGATTTGGATCCTATTTGGGAAGATGCTGAAATGGTTGGGAACATTGTTCAGCATTTTATTTCATTCCAAAGTAAGCAAGTGTTAATTTTATACAATAATTTTAAATAAAAATGAATCTTTTTCTAAAGGCTTAAACCCCGTTAAGATGTTCTGGACTGCTGGCCAATTCGATAGTAAATTTAGTGACGGCAAATTCAGCTGGACTACCACAAGTAATTATTTCCAAACCAGCTATAATACACCAGACACGCTTCCGTTTCCATTTTCGTGGTGGGATAACGCAGATCGTTCTTCAACTGATTCATTTGGATCACAATCGAGTAAAACACTTTTAATAGAATCGATGGTCCAGCCATGCGTCGCCCTTGCCCTAGATCCACAAGCGGGGACGGACAAGCCAAAACTAAATTTTAAGGCGTGGCCATGCAGCTTTCCAATGGTAAATAATTTATAAATTATGTAACAAAATTTAATCTGAATCATCTACAGAACGTCCTCTGCTACAAAGAATTGGATGCCACTGACAACCTTGATAGTATGGATTTACCACCTGCAGTTCAGCCTAGAGCTCCAGCACCCGATTCATGCGAGCCTCTTACCGCAGCTCAAATGGGAAGGTCACTTATGTCAGCTCCAATGGGAAGGTCACTTATGGCATCTCAACCTGATGAAATATTTTATGAGTTTGACCCTGCTACTTGCACATCAACTTCACTAACAGCCAAACGTTTAACACCAACGTCTAAATTTGTAGACTATAAGCCAACTCATAAACTTCATTCTGTAAAAGAAATTAAAGAGCATTGCCAAAAATTTGGGTTAATCCCGGCGGAAATAAGGACGAGAGAAGATTGGGATAGTATTATCAAGTCTGGGATTGGAGCGATTCTAAAGAAAGAGGGTTCTGAGCTTTTCTACGCGATTGGAATGGATGACTCAAATGAGCAGGGAAGGATTAGGTATAATTCGGATGATTCGGAATTGACGTTTTCAATGTTTGCTGGAGGAAATTCTAACATTGTAAGTCAATCAAAAAGTGAAAGTCAATTCATGATTTTAAGAATTCTACGAAATTTCGTAGAATAATCGCTGCGCAATCCTAAAAAGCCTGCCGGCATCAGGAACTCATGAACTGGTTATGCATCATGTTAATTGCAATTTAGGAGAAATGTCAAGTGAGAAGATAGTAAATGGATTGTGCATGTTTAGTAGAGACTCGCGTTGTTATAAGGATAGTAGCGAGGGTAAATGTTTAATTATAAAAAAATACATTAGGAAAACATAATATTTAAATTTAATTCAATTTTAAATATAGAGAAAGCGGCTAAGAAAGACGATAAAAAATCCACGACGATTATTCCATTAGGAGCGACTAAAAATCGAACTATTCTTTTTAATCCAGTTCAAGTAAATAAAATATGAGATAAGCTATTTTATATCTTAAAATGCGAGCTAAATTTATGAAATTTACAGAGAAATTGGGAAGACGCATTAAGCTTTTGTAAAGCAGCTCAGCTCAAGCTTCTCGACTTTGATGAAAAGTGGCATGATGGAAAACAAGTGGCGAAATTGTTTAAAGAAAGGTTGGAGAAAGGTGGAGGTAATGGCTTTTGTTCATCATCAATATAACCAGTTATAACTTTTACGTGTCTTCTATAGCACTTACTCAGCATACTCCAATCTGGACATCTGGAAAGCTAGATGGTTTATACGAAGAGAAGAAAGGGATTTGGCAAACAACTAAAGGCCAGTTAAATTTCACCTCTGGTATTTATAACTGGGTGAACCTAATTATTAGCAAATTAAGCCAACTTCGCGAAGGAACGGTGAAAAATGGTTGTGTAGAAGCTACCCTTGGAGATGGGAAGACTATCAAATTACGCCCGGATTATTGCGATAGTCCAAAGTACTTTTTATGCTATCGTAAAAATAATCGGAAGGTAAGTTTAAGAAATAAAAATATTAGACATACACAAATTTTAAATTTGGTTTATTTCAGCGACGGGAACAAGTGAAAGCAAAAGGTCAACTAAAAATGTAAAATCAACCCATTTCCAAAAAATAATAAACTGTATTAATGTTTTAACTCTTTAATAAACGATTCATAATTATTTAATGTGTTTATTTTCCACAATCTAAATTTTTTTGCCTTCGGTTAAATTTATTGCGTAGATAAGTTACTTTTACTTTAGAATGAGGTCAATAAATATACTTTCCTTGACTATCCCATTTATTCTGTAAAGAATTACAAAATAATTTTCCATTTCATCATTTCATTGCCAAAAGTCATTTTGTCAAATTAAATTATTAATAAATTATTAGCATTAACTGTCACTTAACGTAACAAAAAGCTACTTTTGTTGTCTATTGACACCTTTTTTTTATTGTCAGTACTAAAGGTGAAAGCGTCTAGCTCGTCACCTAACAGAATTTTTTAAAGGACCATTAAAATAGGTTTTAAGTGCGTGCTATTATCTATTCCATTAAAATTAATTGAATATTTTTGTGTACGCTTGATACAGCGTAAATAATTAAATTACTGATATTCAAATGTGCTTTTAAGTACGACCTTGTTTGTCGCTGGGAATGATAAAATTATTTTTATCAGTTAAATTGGTTAAAATATGTTGATGTTTGTGTTTGTAAAATTTCACTCCAGCTATGTCCTTCTTAGAACTCTTTTAACAATGAAGCCTAATTCCCTAAAACTTTTTAGCGTCCATTCCATCCCGGAAGAAAAACATTTACAGGCTTTAAATTACAAGATAAACTTAGCCAACTTTTACAAAATTTACTTTGATTTTGCATACTATTCTTTGTGTTGCCCTTTCCGGTTAAAACTTTCAAATTCTGGCTCTCCCAATCAATATTTGGAGTATAAAGCAATTTCATATTTTCCACAAAAATTGATTTGCTTTCTTTTCACCTTGCTCAACCTATTCTGGATTATGAGAGATATTCGAGTGTCATTTCCGAAAGATTCGAAAAACCCTTCCAATTACATGACGTTCATGACTACTTTGATAAGCACGACTTATCGCATTTCAACTTTAAAATTGTTTTGGTTTCACTCTAAGGAGTTTGCTGATATTGCAAATTTTATAATTAATCCTGAAAACTGCGTTTTAGGGGAAAGCACGAGTGCATCCTTTCTTCAGAGAATTATTATAAATAACAAGGGTCTATCATATATTTTGGGCGCAATTTATTCTTCTCTCGGATTATACTTTTATTTATCCAAAGTTGGAAGGAACAGCTATCATATTGGAGACTGGAACTTTGACTGGTGGTGGAACTCTTTTTCTAAAGAAGGACATTACATATTTTTTATTAATGGCAATAGCTCTAACAACACCGTTTGGAATTCGTTAATTGGGGGTTTGGCAGCAATTGGTTATTTTCAGAGGTTGTCATAACTAAATCATGTTTCAAATAAAATTTGCTAATTTTTCGTTTTATTTTTTAGGAGAATGCTTACCCCTTTCATTAATTTCTTTCTGCTATCCAACGTCCTCTGTTTATGGTCAGCTACTATTTCGTTTACAGAATCACTTAATATTTCAGCAGAAAGCCTAAAAGGGAGCAGAGGAAATTTATTTTTGAATCGGTTTAAAAATTTGGATTGGGAAACAATTAAAAATAAATTTTGGGGGTTGAAAACGCTCTCATACTTGATAAACGACTTGATTAAATACAACACTGGTTATGTTGTTCTGGAAGTTATAACGTATTATGCTGTTTCACTGGATGAATTATTCTTTGCGAAGAGATCAGACTGGAGTCGCATGTTGAGATTGGGTTCATACGTCATAAGCATGTTGGCGAGTTTGATGCTATCTGCGGATATTTGTAATCAAGTATGTAAAATATAATAATAATTATAAATGTTTGCATTTGGGAATTTAATGAATTAAATCATTTTAGATGACGAAATTGAAGCTATGGCTGTCTTTGCATGGAGAAAGAAATACAATCCCAATTCATGAACTGACCCTTACACTTGACGAAGTTGATAGTAACGTTGTTTCTATTAAGACAAATGTTTTCCCGATTACATCTCGATTGCTGGCGAGCGTAAGATTAAACGCATAAATTTTATAAACTGATTAGAAATATAGTGCGAGTGAATTTTTATAACAGCTTTTGGGAGTTACCGTCACGTTCTTCATAGTTTGTGTTCAAGTTTGAATAATTTCAAGACCATACATTTTCACACGCGGCGGAGGAAACTTTCCTCAGGAAAGGTTATGTAAATATATTTGTTTAAAGCTAAAAGTTTGGGTTCAATATGGACAATCCATTCACTTTAAAAATATTTTTGTTTGTTAAAATAATAATAGTTTTAGGAAGTGCGTATTTTCTATAAATCCAAAATGCCTTGTTTTCATTCATTTGCGTTTTTGAAAGTAAAAATATTTCTGTTCAGAATATGCCAATCATTAATCGAAAAAATAGCTGGAAATGTCCTTCTTTACTTTTTCTATTTTGACAGCATAAAATGAGTTACAAGTTCACTTACAGAATAATTTATTCCATTCTATTCAAGCGTGTAAAGTAGAAGCAAGTAAACAATTTTATCTCCAAAATATATTGTATTGTTGTTTTAGAATGAAGTTTAGGCACATAGTCCGTCCTCTTTCTTCTGCACAGAATAGTAATAATCCATCTCATGTAAAAATTTATTTTAACTTTGCATATTACTTTCTCCTTTCTCCGTTTCGATTAAAGCTTGTTAAAATTGAGTCTGATTTGTATGGTTTAACATCAAATTGTTATCATGAAGCGCACTCCTGTCTCCCTCAGAAAATACTTTGCTCTCTCCTCACTTTTCTTAGCATTTTCTGGATGATCGCAGAGCTCAGAAGTGCAATTCCTACGCCTAATGATCTCAGAAACCCAAAAGTGTATTTAATGTTCGCCTGTGAGATCTGCACTAGTCTATTCAAACTTTCCATTTTTAAGCTATTTTGGACGAATAAAAGAGAAATTGTTAGTTTCGCAAATTTTGCTTCAAATCAGAGGAATTGTCCAAAGAAAAGTGGCATGGACAAGATATCAATGTATTTATTTGGGATCTTGTTTGTACTTGTTGAACTCGTTGAATTCTTTACGAAGTTCGGAATCCATCATGAAAATTCTTGGAGCTTTTCTATAATCCGTTGGTGGAATGAAATGGTTGAGAATGGCTACAGAAATTTCTTTATTAAAACGGAAATGGTAAATGATGACTCATTTGTAAGTGCATTCATTGGATTCATTTCAGCTGCTGGTTATTATCAAAGGTAATTAAATTAACTAATTTCTACTGAATATTTAGCATCTCTATTTATTTTTATAGACGCATTCAGAAAGGCCACTCCTATTTCCTATTGTTGACAATAGTACAAAGTCTTTTAACAAATGTGAAGGCGTTTACTTCATCAATAAATATTAATTCTGCTGCGCTGCAATTAGATTGTGGCAGAATTTTTCAGAACAAAAGCTACTCAAATTGGTTTAGAATTAAAGCAGAATTTGAATCACTTAAAAATTATGCGTATCTCTTGAACTACTTGTTTGGGACAATTTTCGGATTTTATTTGGTGGAGTGTATGCTACACCATGCCATTAAATTTGATGGAGTTTTCACCAGCCACAAGTCAAACTGGGTGACAACTGTTACAATTTTATTCTATCTTTGTGCGACAATAACGATCTTACTATGCTGTGGAGAAATTTGTCATTTGGTAGTGTATTACGTTTTCTGAAAATGTTTCTAAAGCGCATTCACTTAACTAAATGAATTTATTAATTGCAGATGGAAAAGCTTAAGATTGTTTTAGCAAATGAAGATATTCCCTCCACAGATATTTTAATTATTTTGAATCAAGTCAATTCTCACTCTGTTTCAGTCAAAGGATTTAATACATTTCCAATATCATATTCTTTGTTAGCTCGGGTAAGTCAATGCCTTATTTGTGATTGTAAATTTTAAGATATTTCAAAGAATAATCTTAACTTTGTAATTGGCAGGTGCTGAGCTTGACTGTTACGTACTTTATTATTTGCATACAATTCTAAAATTGGAAGAATACGCGCTCTATTAAAAACAGAATATATCCCATGTTCCAACCACCAATTAAGATTGCAAACACGACGAAAATATTTCCTTCCATAGTTGCCCCCTTAGGCCCCTCATTGTGCAAATCTGCTTTTAAAGCCAAGTCGGAGATGAGAGATGAGATGTATTCTAAAAGACCAAGCCACCTCTCAACAATCCCCGACTCTTTTAGCCATGACAACTTTAAAATTACAGGGGGTTGTATCCACCCCTCCAAATGGAAAAGGAACGACTTTCTCCTAAAACTATCTTTTCCACTATGACCCCCACTATCTTCTAAAGACTTTGCGTATGCCTTGGCAAACATTGATCTTAAGATTAGTGCGGTTCGATTACACTTACTTATGATATTAAATAGCTCGCTCTCCTCAAATTTCAGATATATTTCATTCAATTTATCTAATATATCGTTTCTCTCGCCATGACTCATATATGACCAGTTTCCTATTTTGTAATGTGAATTAAACCATTTCATTGCTTTTTCCCAAAAACAACCGGGATTTAGTAGTTTGCTGGTATTAAAAACCACTTCATTCATCTTTAGTTCGTCATCAGGATCATAATATGGAGTAATTTCTAGAGCCTCTGCCATTTCAGAAAATGCAAAGAAAAGTCTACCAACTTCGTGAAAAATCTTGTGGTTTCCTTCCCGCATTTTCTCCCAATCAAATGTGACTTCAATAATGTTTTTGTTGGAGTTACTCTGTCCGAGAAATGCTTTTTCAGTTCTGGTATAAATATCAAGTTTGTCATCAACTAATTGCTCAAAAGTCTCATACTTCAAAGGCTTTCTTGGAAGGACAATGTTGTAGACGTTACTGTTTTTGTAGCCATTGCTCAAAACAATCCCTATTAAGAGCCACAGGGCAAGTATGACACTTGCTATGTTATCTTTTTGCATTAACGAGTCTTTGAAAGGATTTCCTTGCTCAAGCAAAACTTTTAGAACTGAAATTAAATCTGCTTTCCTCATATGTTTCCAGTCTTTAGATAAAGTACAAATTGCGCAGAAAATTATTAAAATTGTCACAGCAATCATGACCCAAGCTCTGCCCTCGTATGCCTTTCTAAGTTCCCCAAACGCGATGGGTTCATCGCCCCTGTATCCGCAAACTACAAATTGTAAGTCATTCAGTAAATCAGGAATGTATAATGGGACGTGGTGCAGGTGGCTTCCAGTCCTCAATTCAAACATAATATTAGAGAAAAGTCGCCCTTCAACATCTCCATCATTCCACTTTAATTTTCTCCCACCCACGCATGTAGTCCTCTCAACTTTGTTGGAATAGTTGCCAATTATTGCAACCCACAAGAGAACCATGACATTTGACATGTGAATATTCATTATAACTTTGTGATTACGCTTTTCAAAGGCTGGAGTAGTTTTATAAATTTTACTTGGCAAGTAATTTGTGCAATTGTGAAAGTGAGCCTGAAGTAAATCCTGGTCCCCGTATATTTCCCACATGATGTTGGTAATGTATGCAATCGAATCAATTTCAACTTGACGATTGAGATCAATCATTGCTACTGTAGCAAATTGAATATTGCGTGAATAAAGCTCTTTGCTTTGGAAATGGGTACTAGTAGCTGTCCCACTCATCCACATGTTAATCAATGTATCTTTCATAGATTTCTTTGCTCCCTGCCCCCACATCGTTTGGAATACGAGGAACAACTGAAGTATTGGAACTTCCGTTGGTAGAATAAATAAAAAGTCGTTACTAGAAAGGCTCGTGATTCGACTTTCGAAATTTATAAACCAGAGGTTTGGATAAGGCGAAAAGTTAGCAAGACTTACCCCATCATTGTCAAGCGAACTAAAGTCATCATTCGTAATTAAAGTGGGTGGAAGAATGTCAGATCTAACTTCACGATTCCACGCTTTTGAATTGAGTACAAGTTGATTAAATTTGAATTGAACGCAGCGAGTTGGATAGTAAATATCGTTTCTTCCAATATCAAACTCATCTTCCAAAATACACTGAGCATACAAGTCCTCTTCAGTTCTGATTCCACTCTTCTCAAGAATCCACGTGAGCTGCTGCCAAGAATCTTTAGTATGTATATGGTTATCATAAATAATTGCCAGAATTGGTTTGCGGATTATCAATGGTGAGGTGATTCCAGTTAGATAGTTGCCAATAAAATTGGTAATAATTAAAAGACAATTTATATTTTCCCCTATAATATTTTGCAAATTAAAAGGATATAAATTAGCTTTCTCTCCCCAAATTGAAAATATGTTTCTGGAAATTCTTTGAAGGTTAGAATTATCTGCGGCTGTTTCAATGCGAAATGATTCAGTGAGCGTGAAATTCTCCACCGCTTTTGTGATTTTGTACGATCCCAAAATTAAAAATAGAGCTGGAAGTAAAAGCTTCATCTTAATGAAGGCAAAGAAAGTTGTAATTTGTTAGTTACAAGATGAAACGTTGTGGTGCAATGTATTTCGCAAAATATATCGTTTTGCAGGTATATGATTTCTACTTTGAAAGCAAATAGTTTGTTTGATATTTAGGTGTTGACAACCCAAAAAAATGTATGTGATATGTACAAATGTATGACACATACATGTTTGCAACTGATGATTTTTTTTATGTCAATTGGAATATTTCAGCATAAGGGATAACGATTTTCTAAGAATACTTCAAGTTTGTTCAAGTGGTACAATAGAAAAGGCTGTGGGCAGATAATTTATGAGGGCTTATATAAAAGATTTACCTTGACTATCCCCACTTTAATAACAATTTTGATTACGAATTCTTTTTATATTTACTCTCAGCAAAATGTTATTTCTATATAAGTCTAATTACAACTTGTAATAACTTGTAATAACTTCTATAACGTCGAAACGGATCCTTTCATGGCTGACCTACAAACTCCAGCTCCGTCAGCTCTGATATAAAAGCCAAGTCTGACATTTGAAATGAAATATGCTCCAAAATTGTCATCCACCATTCAATAAATCTAGACTCTCTCAACCCTCCCAACTTAATTATGATAGGTTGTAACCACCCCATAAATTAAATACATACGATCTTTTCCATTAACGCTCTTTTACAACGTGTCCTCCATTATCTTCCAAAAGTCTTGCGCAAATTCTATAATGAAAACTGCGATCCTGGAGAAAGTACGAATGAATCATTTATTCACAGGATAATCATAAATAATAGATGACTGTCATATATTTTGGACGCAATTTATTCTAGTCTCGGATTATACTTTTATCTGTCCAAAGTTGGAAGAAACAGTTATCATATTGGAGACTAGAACTTTGACTGGTAGTGGAACTCTTTTTCTAAAGAAGAACACTACATATTTTTTTATTAATGAGGGCCAGAGCTCCGACGACACCATTTGTAATTTGTTAATTGGTTATTTTCAGAGGTTGTAATTAAATTATATTTCATTTAATATTTCATTAATTTTTTCCTTAAATTTTTAGAAGAACCCTTATTCTTTTTATTAATTTCTTTCTGCTTTGTAACATCCTCTGTTTAGAGTCAGCTACTATTTCCTTTACAGAATCTCTAAATATTTCATCCGAAAATTTAAAAAGAAGCCGATAAAATTTATTTCTCAGGAATTTGGATTGGGAAACAATCAAAAATAAATTTTGGGGTTTGAAAACGCTTTCATATTTGATAAACGACTTGATTAAATACAACACTGATTATATTGTTTTGGAGGTTATAACTTATTATCCTGTGTCGCTAGATAAGTTGTTGTTTGCGAAGAGTTCTTCTGGAGTCAGATGTAAAGGTTGGGTTCATACTTCCTAAGTATGGTGGCGAGCTTAATGCTTTCTGCGGATATTTGTAATCAAGTACGTACACCATGACGATTTTAAAATCGCTTGTATAAATTAAATTAATTCATTTCAGATGACGAAACTAAAGCTGTGGCTTTCATTGCATGGAGAAAGAAATGCAATCATAATTCATGAACCAGCTGTTGCACTTGACGAAGTTAAGAGTAACGTTGTTTCTATCAAGACAAATGTATTCCCGATTACATAACGGTTGCTAGCGAGCGTTAGATAATAAAAATAAATTTCACAATCAAACTGATTAGAAATAAACTGAAGGTATTTTTTTATTATTACAGCTTTTGGGAGTTACCGTCACATTTTTCATAGTATACGTTCATGTTTGAATATTTCAAGGCCTTTTTCGGACACGACGGAGGAAAGGTTATTCAAATAGTTTTTGACTAAAGCTAAAATTCTGAGATGAATTTGGACAACCCATTAATTTTCAAAACATTTTTGTTCTGTAAAAATAATAATGGTAATATAATGTGCGTATTTTATCCCAAATGTCTTGTTTTTATTCATTAGCTTTTTTAAAAGTAAAAATATTTCTGCATTAGAATATGTCAATCATCAGTAGAAAAAATGGAGATTTCCATGTTTACTTTCTTTAATTTTGACAGCTTAAAATGAGCTACAAGTTCATTTATAAAATATATTATTCCACTTTAATCAAGCGTGTAATGTAGAAGTAAGGCTTGATCTATCTTCTAAACCATTTTATCTCCAAACAATATTGTGTTTTTGCTTTAGAATGAAGTTCAAGCTCATACCACATTCCATTTCAGCACAGAATAGTAATTTCTCATCTTATCTAAAAATTTATTTTGACTTTGCATATTATTTTTTCCTTTCTCCGTTTCGGTTAAAGCTGGTTAAGATTGAGTCTGATTTGTATGGTTTAGCATCAAATTGTTATTATGAAGCGCACTCCTTTCTCCCTCAGAAAATACTTTGCTTTCTCCTAACTTTTCTTAGCATTTTCTGGATGATCGCAGAGCTCCGAAGTGCAATTCCTACACCTAATGATCTCAGCAACCCAAAAGTGTATTTAATGTTTGCCTGTGAGATCTGCACTAGTCTATTCAAACTTTTAATTTTCAAGCTATTTTGGACGAATAAAAGAGAAATTGTTAGTTTCGCAAATTTTGCTTTAAATCAGAGGAATTGTATGAAGAAAAGTGGCAAGGGCAAAATATCAATGCATTTATTTGGAATCTTGTTTGCACTTGTTGAAGTCGCTGAATTCTTTACAAAGTTCGGAATCAATCATGAAAATTCTTGGAGCTTTTCTATAATCCGTTGGTGGAATGAAATGGTTGCTAATGGCTACAGAAATTTTTTTATTAGTACGGAAATGGTTAATGATGGCTCCTTTGTAAGTGGACTAATTGGATTTATTTCGGCTGCTGGTTATTATCAAAGGTAATTGTTAAATTAGCTAACCTACTAAACATTTAGCATCTCTATTTACTTCTCTTATAGACGCATTCAGAAAGGCCATTCCTATTTCCTACTGATGACTGTCGTGCAATGTCTTTTATCAAATGTGAAAGCGTTTACTTCATCATTAAATATTTATTCTGCTGCGCCGCAATTAGATTGTGGCAGAATTTTCCAGAAGAAAAGCTACTCAAATTGGTTTAGAATTAAAGCAGAATTTGAATCACTTAAACAATTTGCGCATGTCTTGAACGACGTGTTTGGGACAATATTTGGATTGTATTTGATGGAGTGTATGCTACACCATGCTATTAAATTTGATGGGGTTTTCACCAGCCACAAATCAGACTGGGTGGCAACAGTAACAATTTTATTCTATCTTTGTGCTACCATTGCGATTCTGCTATGCTGTGGAGAAATTTGTCATTTGGTATGAAAATTCATAGCTCAAAATTAGTGATCTTCGTATTTAAATAAATTTAATAATTGCAGATGGAAAAGTTGAAGATTGTTTTAGCGAATGAAGATATTCCTTCCACAGATATTTTGCTTACTTTGGATGAAGTCAATTCTCAATCTGTTTCAGTTAAAGGATTTAATACGTTTCCAATATCATATTCTCTGTTGGCTCGAGTAAGTAAAGATTTCGTTTTGAATTGTAATTTAAAGATATTTCAAAATAATAATGCAATCTAATTTTGTAATTGTCAGGTGCTGAGCTTGACCGTGACGTACTTTATAATTTGTATTCAATTCTAAAATCTTATAATGTGTCCGCTCCGGCCAAAACTATTTTTTCCTTTCAATCTCTCTAATTCCTTCTTAGAAGTAAATCAATTATGTTATCAAGATATATTTCAAAATATGAACATTTTAATTGAAATTCAATGTTTTCGTCCATGGAATATATATGATTGAATATATCTTGGACAATTCGAGGAATTATTCCTTGTTGCTCGGGGTCGGTGATAATGCCTTCCATCGTATGAGTTTTCCCTGAAGACTTTTGTCCGTAGGAAAATATTGTTGCGTTGTAGCCGCTGAAGATATCTTTAATCATTGGTGTCGCAACCTCGTCATATATTACCTCCTGTCTTGCCGTAGGCTTGAATACCCGATCAAAGAAGTAGACTTTTTCCCCAATTGCGATACAGTTTTCGTCTGTAAACTTTGCTATAAACTTTGACCCTGCTTTCTTCTCTGCATCATTCAGGGGCCGAAACCGGCACACCACTTTAATATCACTTGCCGCAGTCTCTGATGGAAGAACTTTGGCTACAGATAATGGCAACAACATTATGGATATCTTTGCTGACATTCTTTGCTATTTGCAGAAATGCTAGTCTTTGCTAAAATGGTTGAGAAGAAATGTATAAACCTTGTTAGTTGATGTGTGTTGATAGTCCTTAAAAACTGCTTGCGTGACAACAACTCTCAACTCGGAGACGTTACGCAAAGATAATTTAATGCCTTGAGAGAAACTTTATATAAGTAGTAGTCTTATATATTTAACTTGGAATATTTCAGTTCATTTTAAGGATAACAAGTATACTTTAAGTTTAAAAAGTCCATCAACATTGCTTGTGTTGCAAATCGCAAAGTACGTATAATACTCCTCAACAGCTTGAGATAAATCTTATAAAAAGTTCTACATGCATAAACTGGAATATTTCAGATCACTTATTAACAACCATTCTATAAGTATACTTGAAATTTATTCAAGCGAGATTGTAATAGTGGTTATAATGAGAATGAGGATTTTTCTAAAGCCCAACCCATCAGCTTAATTTTACTATTAATTTTATATCTATTATTAGAAAACTAAATATTGCCAGAATATTTTAATGAAAACTTGTTTAAAGTAAAAGGTAAAATGAGCCACAACTCAAAACATAATGACAAAGTTATTTATTAAAATTAAACCTATGTAAACATAAGCAAATATTAAGCGTTTTGAAACAATAAGATTGTTTATTGAGGAACTACTGCAAAATTTCAATCTGAAGCAGGAAAAATGCTGTTTAGATTTTCGTGTCAACTGGTGACGAACGAGATTATGATTTCACTCGCTAGCTTGGTCGAATAAAAGGCTTTTAGTATAATAGCTATCATGCTAATATTCAGTTCAGTTAGCAGTTCATGTCAAACATAATGTAAAATAGTTTAAGCTATAAAATTGAAATTTGTACTATTAAACAATTAGATGGTAGCGTTTTCCGTGACCTACTTTATATTTTAGGTCTATTGTTGAAGGTGTAGCATTATAGAAATTTTATGACCTTCATGTGTAAATTATAAACTACTACGTTTTAATAAAATATTTTAGTAAAGCCATTCGTTTAATTTAAATTCTTAAATCTCGTAATTTACGCGCATTAACTCTAAAACACAAATCGAAAAGGATCATTTCCTGAGCTAGATGGATTTCAAAGATCTTAACGTTTCTCCTTTCTCCACTATAGAGGCTGATTCTAATATGGGTGTATCAATTTTTCTAACTACAAAAAGCTTTTGCAAATCACTCAAGAAAAATTTGGTTTTAATATTTCAGTTCACCATAATATTTCTGCTGATTGTTATCATTTATTTAAATGCTAAAGGACAGTTAGTTAATTCACCAATCAATGGAAAAATTTCAGAGTCTCTGACTTTACATAAAAACTGCAGCAGGTATAGCCAATTATAATTTTTTGTTGATAGTAATTGGAAATAGTTTGCGAGTTTTTCAGGCACTTCCACACTTGTGAAGATATTATGTGCGGTGGGCATAATTCAAGTGGAATTTATGAAATTGTAGCTTGGAGGCCACTGAATGTAAGCTGTTAATTATTTTTTGGAGTGTCATATAAAAATTGAAAATGCAAGTTAGATTTACTGCGATCAAGCAACGGACGGAGGTGGATGGACTGTAATACAAAGACGTGTAGTTAGTATTGGACGACCGGAAAACTTTTACAGAAAATTAAGCGATTATGTTTCCGGCTTTGGGAATTTAAATCAAAGTTTTTGGCTTGGTTTGAGTATGATATCCGAGTTAAGCGCGGGTTCAAACATGGAGTTACAGATTGACCTTGAAGATTGGCAGGGAGAAAGGCGTTTTGCTCA
Source organism: Rambutsinella grinnellia (assembly GCA_027743725.1). NCBI lineage: Eukaryota > Metazoa > Arthropoda > Collembola > Entomobryomorpha > Entomobryidae > Rambutsinella > Rambutsinella grinnellia. The sequence goes on from JAHZMU010001624.1 coordinate 21,629, forward strand.
TTACAAACATTTCAGAGTTACCGGTGTAAATGAAAATTATAAACTTATTGTTGACGGCTACAGTGGCAACGCTGGCGATTCTTTGAGTTACCATAATAACTGCAAATTTTCGACTGAAGATAGTGATAATGATAACAGGAATGATAACTGCGCTAAAGTCTATAAAGGCGCTTGGTGGTATAACAAATGTTATGAGGTATTAAACCAATTATTGTTTAAGCCAATAACTTACTTAATTTTTTAATATTCTCGGATTTGTTAGTCTAATCTTAATGGGATATTTAACGGGACATCTCACCAAGGTATAACATGGAATTCTTGGCATCAAGATTATTCGTTAAAAAGAACGGAAATGAAAATGAGAAAGAGAAATTTTAAATGCGAATAAAACAAAATCCAAAAGCATGCCTACAGATATTTATTAAGTTTTTGATTTAATTCGAGAATTTTTATTCGATTGTTTAAAGACGCATATTATAATTGTCATGAAAAGATAAAAAGAAAGCCGGTCTTGATTTGGTTATGAATGCCTCGTTTGTCCAGAACCTTTTGTATAAGATTAAAACTTTATGTCTGACATTTGATTTGATATATGTTCCAGAATTCCACCTGTCAATAATCCCAGACTCTTTCAACTTACCCAAATTAATAATGACAGTGGGTTGTGTTCAACATTGAGATGGAATATAAATGACTTTCTTCCATACTTGTCCTTTCCGGCATAAACTCTATTGTTTTGCAAAAGGTTAGTAAACATTGACCTTACAATCAGTGCAGTATGATTACACTTATATAGAATTTAAAATAACTGTCTCTCTTCAAATTTCAAGTACATTCTTTCCAATTCTTGTAGTGTGTAGTACATCTTCGTTCTCTCCATATAAGACCAGCTTTTTTACATGATCAGTAAATCATTTAATCGTCTTCTCCCAAAAATATTCAGGATTTAATAACTTGTTACTATTATACACCTTTTCATTTATCGTCAGTTCACTCTCAATTTCATAAAACGGAGTAGTATCCAGGGTATCAAACAGTTCCGAGGTGGTGTGGAAAAGTTGATCTGAACTATCGAATATCTCATGATTTCCATCTCTTAATTTTTCCCAATCAAATGTAATGTTCATAATGTTTGCGGTTGAATCAATTTTTCCCTTTCCTAAACTTGCTTTCTCAGTTTTGGTATATATTTCGAGTTTGTCATAAACTAATTGCTCAAATGTCTCGTATTTTAAAGGATTCCTTGGACGGATCATGTTGTGAACGTTGCTGTATTTGTAGCCGTGACGGCGGCAGCCTTACATTAAATTTATTCAATTCTGTTTAGTTAGCGATTAGGTGAAAACGGCTTCTGTTTATTTCATGGCTCTCATGTTAGTCCAGCATCATTTATGTTGGACATGAGAGATGACATATGTTCCAAAATAGTTATCGATCGCTCAACAATTCCAGATTCTCTCAACCTTCCTAGCTTAATCATGGTAGGGGTATTTACCCACTTATTAAAATAAAATATAAATGACTTTCTCCTATAACCTTCCTTTCCAACATAACCTCCAATATTTCTCAAAAATTTTGTATATGACTTGATATGTAACAATTGTAACATAAGAGCTGTTTGATTACACTTACTTAGGATTTTAAATAAGTGCACCTCTTCAAATTTAAGATACATTTTGTTCAATTCTTGCAACAAGTCGTATTTCTCTTTTTCACTTTTATATGACCAGTTTTTCACTTGAGAATTAAATCATTTTATCGTATCTCCCCAAAAATATTTAGGGCTTAATAGCTTACTACTATTAAACACTGCTTCATCTATCTTTAACATATCTTCATGCTCATAATACGAATTTTTATCATTATCAACGAGCATTTCAGACAAGGTTAAGAAATTAGGATCAGAAATCTCATGGTTTCCACGTCTTAACTTGTCCCAATCAAATGTGACTGTACTAATGCTAATGTTCCCAAAGCGCACAGTTACTGTTGACAGAGCATAGCATCCATATCAATTGAGAAACGTGAATTTTCCGTCAA
>JAHZMU010001625.1:0-23803 GCA_027743725.1 Rambutsinella grinnellia
CAAGCCAGATTTCCTCTTTCAGCTTTAAACGAGAGAGGAACTATTAGAAATTGTAAATATTCGACTCTTTTACCCCAAATATTTTTTGTAGGGTAAAAATGTACTAGAAATATACTAGAATTTCATGAAAAATTATAAAATTTATTACCTATTGTTAAAATACTAAAAGACTATTAAATCGAGTGTTGCATCTCTAACGAGAATTTTGCAACTAAAAGTGTTCCAAAATTCAGGCTAAATTTTTTAAACATTTTTATGACATACATAGCTTATTTTAATGAGCTTCGATTGTTTCGAAAAGAGAACAAAGTGGAATCATAAGAATTTCATTTCAAAATTCCTTTTCTATCACAAGTAGAACAGGAGATGTCTAAAAACGAATATTTGACGAAAGTAACACGCATTGTTTGCCAATATTCGTGCTTATGAAAAAACATGGGTTGGGAATAAAAGCAAAACTATAATTTTTCATTATCCTATCAAATCAGAGATGAAGATAAACTCTTACCTCTTTCACATGAGATGTGTTGTGGGGAAGGCCCTCATCACACTCGATTTCATCTTCCTCCCCACCTATCCCAGAGGAAGCAGCGGATAGACCGGATGTCGTTCGGAAGTCTGCTGACAGTTCCAACTCATTGAGTAATGAGCGGTTAACGGCAGCAGACCGACTTAGCATTTCCAGTCTGTGGAAATTTGAAATTATTATCAGATCAAAAACATGAAAAAATTCTTTAAAAAATCACTTCAATACCTCATCGCGAATATATTTTTACAAAATTTAAAATTTACTACTTTAAACTTTAAATATTTTTCCGTTGCGTGCAATTCTTAACAATTCCCATTCCATGCGACATTGCATAGTTCAACACCGATTAAAAATAAAGTTGAGTCAAGTGTATTGCAAATCATTCCAGATTTATTTTAAAGTCAATTCATCAGGAGTAGAAAATCATGATATCATTATGTCAAATTTATTCATACCATTATTATATTTAACCAGCAAAATTATCCACTAATCGCAAAGTTAATTTGCTTAGGCATGGCAAACCTCATGCGCAACGAAAAATGTTAGAATTTTCCCTACTTATTTCAGCCTCGTCGACTAGCTGGTCCAAATTACTTGAACGAGTCCCTGACCCTATTTACTTAGAAGTCAATATTACTCGCGTTCTCCACAATCATTTGTTATTAATGGAGAAAGTCAAACTGAGTAAATGGGCATGTGTCATGCTACATTTCCTTTTTCTCTCTACCTATTCATTCAATAAGAGTAGTGAATAGCTCGTTCTCATAGCAAAAGTCTCCATTTTTTCCTATTTACTAAGAGGAAATCCTGTCATTCATTTAAATATCGCATATCACGAAATAATCCGCATGCCAGAAACGGAATTTGCTTGCAAAATATGAAATTGAAACAAATAGTTCCACAATCTCACCTTGCACTAAGAGATTGATTTGTAGCCTTCATCTCATCCACTTCATGTCGTTGGTTCAGTAACTGCATTTCTTGTTCCCGGTTTTGCCTCTCCAAAAGAATGATTCTGTCAGCGGAGTCATCCAAATGGTGGGAGAGCCCTTCCTTTTCCGCGAGGAGCATGTCAATCTTCTTCTCCAAGTCGCATTTCTTCGACGATATTATGGCAATCTGTGAAGAAGCGAAACAGGAAGAATTACAGTACATCCATAATTACATGAAAATCACCCCAAATTATAGACAATCCTTTAAATTACAGTCGGGAGCGGAAAGTTACATAAAAACTCTCATATACTGGGGGCGTTTCTCTGGGGAAAAGGATTATATCGGCGCTTTTCTCAATTACTAGCTATTGACTGCATTTATGTTAGAATTCGCACAATAATTTCTATTCTTCTTTAAGCTGTGATTATTCTCTAGTCAAAGTTTTTTTTGCAAGAAATAAAAACACTAAAAACAAAGATTAGTCTTCGAATAGGGAAATAAAAGTGTGCAATCTGTCGCATTTTCATATATGATGACTCACGAAAAAGAAAAGTGCATCGTATCTTGATTACCCGCTCACAAAATTAGCTTAAATGTGCAAAACATGAAAGTGGGGATTGATTAGGGCTGCAAGGCACGCTTGATTTGATAATCTCGCAATTACAAACGCGCATGAATCTCTGCTGAATAGCAGTTGCCAGCTAGTAATTACAAAGTATTTGAGAGGGAGGGCAAGACTGAAACTTTAATTGGGGTTTTGGCGACAGTTGTTGTGTGGTACAAAAACTTTGCATTTTTGCCAAAAACTATAATAATAGGGAATGGGAGTTTAGGCAATAAAAATAAAAGTGTACAAAAAAAACTGTTCGATTTTTAATTACAACTTTCTAAAGCAATTTTTTGTTACTTACTTCATCCCTTAAATTCTCTAGATGGCTGGCGTGATCTGACATGGCCACCTTCCTGATTGAAAACTGATCCCGTAACGACTGAAGTTGGGATGTGAGATGCTCTTCTTTCCGAACCGCATCTTTTAGCTGAGCAGTCAACCTCTGGTTTTGTTCCGTTAATTCGTTAACAATCAAAGTGTGCTCGCGCTCCGTCTGTTTCATCAGTCTTTGCTGGTCTTCTAGTGAGCGTTGGAGCTCATTTATATCCGCTTGTAGCTCTGCAACACTAGTTTCATAGTCTGTCAGGGCGGCATCCAATTTCCGCTTAAGTTGATACTTCTCTTGTTCCAAACCCTGGAATTAATTACAAATAATTAGGAATAATTATACTCTGCATTATTACATAATTTGGCTAATTTAAATTGATAATTTGCAGATCCGTTTCATCACGAAAATCCCTCAGGACTATAAATTATGTTGTATAATTTATGATGAAATGCTAAAAAAAGCGGTTATGCCCTGCCGTCTAAAAGCCACTGCCAACGCCTTTCATACATATACTATTTCAAATAATTTTCTTGTGGTTTCTAGTCCTATTTTTGACACGACTCCAACTGTGACAATCACATTAGCTTCTTCATTTCATCTCTTATCATAGCTCTTTACACCTCTCATGATTCAAACGCATCTTTTTTCTCTGACCATTCCCAATCATGCAAATATTACCTTTTATTTTTCGCATTTATAAAACTTCTTCTTAATTGATGTCATTGGAATACCCCATTTCATATTTGACTTCGTCCATCCCATTCACTGCGTGACTCATCCCATCTCACTCGGAGCTTCTCATACGGAATGATCTCACATGTCACAATCCCAACTTCTTAGAAATGGATTGAGAAGGAAAATACGTCTTGAGACGCCAGATATGCTTGAGTGATGACAAAAAGAGTTATAAGTGGCCTTGTACTTCTCTATAAGTATTACGAGAGTGGAGATGGGGCGAAAGAATTGCTTAAAAAACGACGTTACAGGACACTTTGACAAACCATATAGCGTGAAGACGTCCATTCTTTTTTCGTCAAATTCTATATTGCTCCCGTACTCATTTAAAACTTCACTGTCCCTTTAAATTCTGTCTTATTCTGAATCAAAATGGGGAAATATTTTCAATTTTCAATCCTTTTTTCATAAACTCTGTAAAGCATCGCTTATCACATGAGACAATTCAAGAAACGAATGGTGTAGCCATATCCCATCTTTAACCTTGGACGAACAAAAGAAGCTTTACTTTCAAGAAATGTGGTCATCCCAAATCTCTTTCTTGTGGATTAATAGTAGCAAGAAATCAGTAAAGAATTCGTTTGGAACGAATTGCATGAAAATCTTTGCAAAGTAATGACAATAATTCTGAAAATAATTCTGAAAATAATGGTCTAACCAGGAGCCAGTCATTGTAGTAAATTAGGAAGAAGACTTCTCCCTTTTCTTTTTTTTTATATAAACTTTAACTTTGAAGCTAATTTAAAATGTCTGGATTGATCACGATTAGAAAAATATGAGAATTTTAAATCAGCAAGCATGACATGATCCACATCATAATCAATAAGTTTGCGTTAATTATAGTTTTTTCCAGGATAATCGTGAAGACAAGTCTTGGAGATATTTTTTTCGCGAGTCGTGAGCATTATTGTTGAAAACAGGAATAAAATCTTGAGACGAATATCATCACTTCTAAATTACTTTCTCAAGGATACCCCAATCTGTTCGTAACTGCTTATTAAACTTATTCAATTTCTCTAAACCAAAAAGTCTAATGGGATTAGACGCCCGCCCTTCACTTGGAAGTGGTCTGAGGACAGTGTCCATTGCCAAAGTTCAGAGCGTACCCTAATGATTTTTTTTCTCATCTGTCAATTCCATATCGATGATGAAATAAAAGCAATTTATGAATTTACCAAATGCCAAACCTCTGAAATATTTTGGATCAATTTCTACTGTCACTTAAGATTTATTTATGGTCATAGTGGAAATAATTGAGCTGGCTCAGGAAAGAATCTGGCATTGGTATTTGAAGAGTTATTTGTAACGTGGCAATTACATTTGTGGTTATCTCGAATCATATTTTATCCTTTCAGACATCTCGTAAATGATCACAAATAACGAATAGAGTTCATCAATCGAGTGAGGAAAACTGTGATCTGTGTGAAGGGATGGATAAAAGTAAAAAAAAAGTGTTCAAGGTTATCTTTTACTTTGTTGCGTCTCACATTTCATCGCGATTATCACGATATGGGACAAGTAAGGAGTGTGCCACGCGTCATCTTTCCAACTCTTTATTTATAGCGTTTAACTAGCCCTTACTGATAGCCATTTATGCTTAGGAGTGGACAAGTTAACATGTAATTATTACCTAAATTGTCCGATTTAAATGGGAATGAGTTTGACATGAATACGGGCAAAAGTCCCACCGTCCCTCTTGATAGACAAAATAGCTAAGCGAAATAAAGACTTTTAGACCCGTTTCCGTCATCGTCTCTATAATTTTATAAGTACTTAATTTGTGCGTAGTAAAACCAGCTCAAAAGGCGAATGGAGCACTCCTCCTCGCCAAAGTTCATGTAAGGCAGCGTTTAAAGTATTTATATAAAATTAAGTAATTGCTCCTTAAATCTAATTATACTCTTAGTCTTTAGTCCTCACTGATATAATAATACTTAGGTATTTCTGAGAGCCAAAGGCAAGGTGTTTAAACAATTTAACAATTTCTATATATAAATGGGAGAAGGAAAGACAAAGCGAACGTGCAGCCAAACGGAGTTTTGACTCGCTGACCTATTTTTTCCATAAAGCTGAGCTCTTACGCTAAACACACGCAATAATGGATACGGTTGGTGAACACCCCCACTTTAAAAAGGATTAGAAATAGATCATCTTTAAGATCTCTTTTTTTGCACACCCAATCTCACCCTTTTCTATAAAACCAAATTATTGGCATGATTCTCGTCTGGATTGTAAAGATTTGTTTGAAATCCTTTGAAAATCCGCTGCTATCAATCTTTTTTCCACTTTTAAGTGAATTTTCATGTGGTTTAAGGGAGAAGCTTTATACACGTGCTTATCATTAAGTAAAAGCCAGAGCAAATATTATTTTTACCAACCACTCCACGTGAGTCTTGCCAAACCTTTGGTCAGTTTTTCAACGTTGTATACCACCCACATCTAATCTTATTAGCAACTGCTTCCTTATCAACCTTTACATGACTTTATTATCCCTTGTAGCAAGTGCAATCGACTCTCGTATCATCTCACAAATCGAAATTGTAAAAATTAGATATTCGAATCATTTCTACTGTAAATCCACTCATTCTATATGTGCTCTCAGTCCATTTCAATCGCAATTTATACAACCATTACATTATTTTACAACTGCCTTGTCACTTTTGCGACGAATAAGGTAGTCCTTTTAGAACATGACGGATGACCGCCTCCGTATCCACTTAACAATCAGAGTCAAAGTTAATAAAAAGTAGTTTCTTAAAACGTTTTCCATCGCTCCCAATAAATCCTTGTCAATTTAGAGAACAAAAGTTTACGCACATGTGCTCGCACACACGCAGTTTTCGAAGCCCTTCAACTCATTTCAGAGTAATGACTACTTAAGCGAAAAAGGTAATGCTGGTGATTCTATTCATTATTCTTGTTCTCATTCCATACTTTTCCCCCAGTCAATATAATATTCTCGCACCATAAATTATATATGGTCTGATATACTTTTAATAAAAAAGTGGTTATTATCTCCTTATCTTGATGGAGTAAAGAACCCGGCTACTCTCTAGTTGCGATTTTGAAAAGTCGGCAAAAAATGGGGAATTTCTTACTAGCCCTATTGTTTTATCCCTCCAAGAAATCCCGAATTATCAGATCAGAGAAAAAGTAGGATAAAGTAGTGTGAGCAAATTGATACCGTAACGGAACTATTCTTCCTCTAATGAAATGGGGCCATTCTTGTTTTGTCGGCGGAGCTAAAGGAAGAAAAAAATGATGACCATCCTATTTAATAAATTGATTATTGTTTATCAATGCTTGTGACGCACGCATTAATCGAAATTTGTTGTGAAATACTTTATAATTCTGTGATTAGTCTGGATTGCTAAGGGAATAAAGTTGTAATGCTAATAGCAACGTTTTTCATCACGTATTGAATCAAAGCACTCATTTCAACACCATTTTAGACAAAATGACATGCAAATCTGTTTATCCAAAAGCTTGAAATTTTAGCTCGTCTTTCCATTCTTAGTTTTCGAACTCAAGTTTCGAATTAGATTTGGTCTACGAAATGGGTCGACATTGTCTTTGTCTTGGTTGAAATGAAATCAGCATAATAATTGATGAGTTATCCTTATTCATAGTAGTCATGTCCCTCAATTGAGGTGGCAGCTGCTTCTACTCCAACTCAATTCAATTTATCAAGAGCAATCCTTTTGTTTACAGCTTTCCCAAGCTAGTTAGTAGGTGAGTACCGTTTCACTCTTCTCACGTCACTAGTAACAAAAGACTGTGGGGCAACAGATCCAATCTTATGATCCCCCATGACAATAATCCTCCTTACATCAGAGAACAAAGGCTAACTTCTTTATTCTTTTGTTCAGCCCCAACTGCTTTCTTAACCTCACATCAGCAACATCACTATAAATGTACTAACAATTTCATTCCCTATTAATTATTCATTACTTCATTAAGATCACTCATTGTGTGAGGAAATCAACCATTTTTATTACTAATTAAAATTCTCGCCGTAAACCTCCTGAGCTATCTTACGCACAGAGTAGTTTATGTGTGGCACTTTTTCTCCTACGCAAAAATCAGAGAGGAAGTTGGTTTAACGCGTAAATAATAGCTTAATTAAAAAGGGACTTAATGGGCTTCGAAATGAGTTATGCTATAATAAATTAGGTTCAACAAGTCCTGGTTCACGCTCTCTCAACGTTCTTCACGAGAAGATGGCGACGAGATTTGCTTTACTTTACTCCTCCGCTTTGCTACAATTCCTCCAATGAGGTAATCATTTTGTGCTCCTTTGAACAAGTAGGTTCTTTGACGGCAATAATTTCAGCTTTGCATGCTCACCTTAAAAATTGTGGATGAAAAATGTGTAGAAAAACCTTAAACAAAACTAAGCCATATGCCAAGAAGCGACCGTTCAGATTAAGATGCAATTTTTTTCTCTACTCTTCAGCCTTAATTCGCATCTATTTTATAGAAATATTTTCACATCGCCAGTAAACCCGTCCTGATTCTTTTGTCTTTTTTTATAGTAAACTAATATTTCATAACGCACCTTTATGAAAATGGTTATGTTGAGGTATAGATTTTTAAGTTAGTCAGTAGCACACCATCACATCTGCTATGATTAAGATCTGATTAAGCCTTTCCTGCTTCTTGCTTATTCACTAGGAATAATCATCAGCATCAATCACAATCAATACAATTCCCTTTCAATCTGTGTGAGATAGAATATTCAAGACTAATCATGAAATGCTTTTGTGCATAAAACAAAAAATTAAATTCTCAACCTGACTCTTGTTTAGAGGGGAAATGATGAGGAAGTATGAAATGAATAGTTTCATCCTCTTTTTTTATACAAAAGCATATTGAAAATTTTTGGGCTAAGCCCCCAAAAAAACAACTTGCATTTTAAACTGTGAATGAGTTTATCATTTTAATTCAGAAGAGCCACATCCTGTTTCCTACTATGCATAAGATCATCATCAGCAATCACTCCGATCATCTTTTTGAATAGCGCCATTAGCATCAGAAAACGGAGATAACAGCTCAAAGCCAAATTAGGAAATATCCATAAAGTGTTTGAAAACGCTTTCTCATCAGAGAGAACTGAAAGGGTTTTCACAAGTTGTCTTTTCTGCCATCGCATTGCACATTTCCCTAATGCAAATAAACGGGCTTGGTTGAGGACTGAAGCAGTTGTCAAAGTACAGAGGTGGTGGGTGGAGTTCACTGCTAGGGAAGCTGTGAAAAGTGAGGAATGATGAATGATGATGGGAGAGAATCGTCGACATATTCTCCGTATAATAAGCTTCATTACCATTTTCCCATTTTGAAAACACCTAAAAAACGCTGATGGTAAAGAGAATGTTGGATGGCTGTGAATAATTGGCTATTTAAATATTAAGATGAGATGGGTTAGTTGTAGAAGGGGAGATTGCCATGACGGGTTTTTTGGGATTCTCTTTTTATGGAGGTAAACATCAGGTCGGACCCATTCGTTTTAAAAGGGCAACAGGTGTGATCGCTCTCTGTTCTCGGAGATCATTTAGCCATCGCCTAAATAACTTCTGTTGGGATCGCTTCACTTCCTCAATCTCCAGTCAGGGAGAGAACAGATCATTAAACAAAGCAAAATATTTAACGTCAGTTCTAAAAGTATTGCTGCTTCCACCGGCATAGATCACAAATGATTTACTATGATTTAAATAATGCTTTCTTCTAATATTTCATAAGATATTCTGAAGCTGAACCCTGTATTCGTCGATCGATTTACAAGCTCATTAAAAGGAAGTGATGATTTCTCCTAAAGCCAATTCATTTTTATGGCTTTTGGGATGGAGCGTGTAAGCAAAAACTAAATTCAAATTGGCAGATGTGCATGTTCTGCTTGGAAATCCTTAGGCTAAATAATCATTCATTATTCATTAGGATTTCGTATGCAAATTGCAGATTCAGTTTGAAATGGATACTTTTAAAGTTGCGCGAGGAGAAAAAAATGATTTAATTATTGAATCTCAGCCAGTTCATACTTTTACTATCCAGATTGTGACAAAAATAGTCGAGTGCACAGGCGTCACACTTTTAATTACGCATGTGGATCTGGCGGTGTATAATTGGAGCACATTTTAGAAAGCTGCGTATTATTCATTTCGGAAATAACTGAATTTAAAGTATTTTCATAAAAGAGTTTATTGCTGGATTAGCCCGATTACACATGTAAATAACTATCATCTCATCATGTCCCAATATTACTCCAAAACTTAATGAAATCTCCCCAAGGCAGATCCTTATTAGCTCTCTCCATGTGGGGAATGTCACTACCTATTTCGAAAACGTTATGATTGAACAACCTAACCATCTCATTTTCCATTTTGATATCAATCCCAATTGAATTTCTCTAGAAAATTACACAAGTCATAGGAAAATCAATCCTGTTAGCAACCCCTCACGATCCTGATCCCATCGTTGATGACTTGCACTCTGATATTAAAGATTAACGTTGGGGAACCAGGCTTCAGGGAAATATTTCAAAAACAATCTCCTGCCATAGGGGACAGGGCACGGCGGGTGGATCTCTTGAGGTAAGATTATAACTTGAGAGGATGACATCAGCGAATTATAATCAACTAGAGATGAAACTATCGCGGAGTCACATCACTCAAAAAATGATGCAACTATTTCGAAAATATCTACCAAATTCGCTAAAAAGGATGACAAGTGAAAAGAAATTTAAATGACAAAAAACTCTTTCTATCAAAAAATGATGAATACGAAATGCGAATAAATTGTAAAAGGTCAACAATTTGTTTCATGCCGGAGTGAAAGATGGGAAAAGATTTCGTGAAATAATAAGCATTTTTTCCTATCAAATCTTAAACGTTCATGTCCAGTTGTCTAGTCGTGCTAGGATCCCATGAGTTCTCTACTATGTCATAAAATATTCGAAAGAAATTGTACAATAATTGAAAATAATTTTGGGCTCTAAGACACCAACGATTCTTATGATTAATAGGAAAATAGTGCTCATCTTGTTTTCAGTGATCACGCAATCTGATCTTGTGAATCTTGATATGGCTGTTTTTCATCTTAACCTCTTCATTTGATTAGGAAATGTGAGTTTCATGAGTGTAAAAGTACTCCTACCTATCAATTTAGAGTGGGTCGTGGTCTCATGTCCATTTATTTATCTTTTGCGTGCACTACCTATACAAAGAGGATGGTCCCTGGCAGCTAACGGTATACCAGATTTGCAAAAGAGGACCAAGAAGAAACATAATTTACAGCTTTGGGGGGACATAATAAAAGAAAAATAGTGTTTGGGAGCTGCTACGGGCGAAGAAAGCCGGAGTAGAATTCATGCTTATGCGTCTCTTCTAACCTAATTTATCTAATAATTTTTAAAGGCCGCAGTTAAAATGAAACTTAACAAGTTTTACAGTTTTCCCCATCAATTTCCGACTCTAAGCTCCAGAAACATATTTAAAATGAAGCTTTAAACGATATGGATTTTAGAATTGCCAATTTTTCAACCTTTAAAAAATCTCTACTTCTCAATAACGGTCCGGCTAGTAAAATTTGTTTAAAAACTTTTTACACTTTTCACACAAAAAAAACTTGTTCATCCCATTTTTTGTCGTTCCACTTTTAGGCACAGCTTTCTTCTCTAGAAAAGCGATATTTTCTCATTACTCCGCTCCACAGCTCATTTTCAAGTAATGGTGATTAGCTCGATTCCCACTTTTTTAAAAAAATTTGTGCAGTCATATTTTTACATCGCTTCTTTACAATGAGTAGGCAGATAATTTACTTATAATTGAGAATGGGAATGGGAAAAACAGTCATTTTCTAGAGATTATCCCTTCAATAGAGAAACTTGAGGATTGATGAGATACTTCACTTTTACAATTTATCTCAAGACATTAAAAATTATTGTAGAAGAAATTCTCTCTTTAAAAAAATTCTGTGACGAGAGTTCGACTGCCTCACTTTTCTAAATGGTCACATCATCACAAGCTCATAATACCCATCTTGTGTTTGATATCAAAATTATATAAAATATTTCTTTTTAGACTTTTTTTAGAATTGAATAATTTTTACAACTCCATTCATTATTCACCTATTCATCCTAAATTATAGTGGGACAGGGGCAACTATCAAATTATTCTTGAACATAATAGAAGGGCTCTGTCTCTCTCATCATGAGACACTTTTTATGACTTGATCAAAAGCCATTTTAAAATTCTAGTATCATCTCATCACAATCAGTTGATAAAAAGGACTGCCAATCAACTCCACTTGGGATTCAGTTGCAATTACCAAGGTATTTTTAGATAAGATGGGAATGATTTCATTTTTATAGCAACTGATAAACAGCGTGTTGTCCACTCTGAAAATTCTATAATGATGAATGAGATACTGTTTAATTATGTTTTGCAAAACTCTCTACTTATTAAATGATTCCGAACCCGAAGTTCCTAACAAAAAATAGTTTTATACTGAATGAACAACGATTTCTAAAGTATCAAGTGCCAAGAAACGTAAAGATTTATCTGATATGAAGAATAGCTTGTTTATTATTTTATTATTAAAATAACTAGACTCGTATTTACCTCAAGCTTCTGCGTGTAGTCTTCCGTGATCTTCTCATTTTGTCTTGAAAGCTCCTCATTCTTCTCCAAAAGTGCTTTGCCCAGCTCGGCAGCGAGCAAAAGATCCTTTTCCTTCTGCATGAGTACGTCGTGAATGTCGTCTTCTGTTCGGTTCGCCATGGCTATAACATACTCCTCAAGTTTCATAGCCGAGACCATCTCCCATTGAAGAGTCGGGGTTGTCACAACACGTGTGAACGACTTTACAGAGGTAACATCACTTCACAGTTTCCCAAACTGTTTATATCTTGAAAATTATTTCTAGTTTTGATAAAATATTCAACAAAAAAACTAGAAAAAACTACCATCCAAGAAGAAACGGAGTTTTAACACTATTTAAGCCACTTTTTTTTCGTGAATCTTCTGCCAAAAAAGAAAGATTTGGGACGGGGAGAGTTTGTTAACTTTTTGTGAAAACTTTTGTGACTAGTAGAGAAGAATAGAGACTACACTTTTAGAAACAAAGGAATAAATGATAAGAGTTTTTTTTTCAAATTAGTCTGAAACAAATAACTCAACACTGCTCTTTATCAAAAATTATAACAATGGAACTATTTAAAGCTTAAATGTTCATAGTTTTAATTTAGATTTAAGCTTTAGTTCACAAACACAATTGAGTTTTTTCCTATCGTACTTCTGACTTATGAAATATGGAGGGAAGCGGACGAATCGTGTTCCTTCCTTGGATTACTAGAAGAACAAAAGACAAGTTAAAATTGGAATAATAAGTTGTAAATACACTGAGCACACGCAATTTCTCTAGGGACAATGAGACAGTTACACTTTCCTTATTTAAAAGAGTTCATTCTCATCCCATTTCTAATTTAAGGAAAGCCAGAAAGATTAAAGAAGAAATCAAATGCATTAATTGATTTCGATTCAAGATCATGGTAAAAAAAACAAAAGGTATTTCATCATCATCACCCCTATTATTAGTTACTTCCGCTATGCATTCCTCTTTCGACTCTGTGACAAGTCAATATCATCTCGAAAATCTCTAATCTTTACGACAACAATTAATCTCCTAAATATCAGGTTACTACTCCCATTTATTTGCAATCTTGTTTACACACAAGTCCACTCTCTCTTTCTCTTTCACTTTAAAACTTTTCTAATGTTTTGCTCTTGTTATCCTACAAGGGGCCATTTAAACGTTGTTTACTTAACATTTAAACGCGCAGTCAAATGTGAAGGAGCGCTATCATCTTAAAAAAACATTTTACAATCAGTTTACAGAACTATTGCCAACTCCACGTATCCAATTCTACTCTTAAGCTCGTAATCAAAAGATGATGTCAGTCGAGTAAAGAGTGAGCAACCGCAACAATAAAATATTTTGCAAAAGCCTCAGCTAATCCTACTCAAGGTTAATAATGCACCAAGAACCATATCTTTTTCTTCAAAAACAAAATTCTTTTGCTGCAAAAAAACTATATTTTTTTACGATTGCAATAATGAAACTGATATGAACTTCTCGCATATAGTCTTTTTGATTTACAAAAATACATTTATAATAGCCATTCATCATCATTCCTGCCCATAACAGAAACGAGTTGATTACGTTCTACCTTGTCTTGAGAGATAATGCACGCCTTTCTTAAAGATACGTCAACACGTAGCCATTTACCTTAAACATTTTGCAACAAAGTTGACTCCGTATAGATAAATTTATATCTAGCCAAAAAAACACACAGTCTCACTTTTTTTATTCATATGACCAACTCCTCTTTCTTAAGCCTTCCTTTACGTAAGGATAACAATGAGAGTCCTTCACATTTTATTTATGCTCATTCACCAGAAAAAAATAACAAAATCTTGTGCTACTGCTGTTCCCCAAAAATCCTCATAAACTTCAAGAATGAGTCATCTCTTCACTTCACTTGTTAACAGGTTTACTTCCTTTTAAAAAAGGAAAAGTTTGATACTTTATATTAAAATACATTTTTACTACTTTGACTCTTGACCACTCACACTTTACCATCATAACAAGACCAGGTTCAACTCATAAAATCTCGGGACACTAAAACCGTTTCTGCTTTCATGCTTTGATGACCAACAACACTGTCTTCATGGGCCACGGTCAATTATCACTTTGCTAACCTTCATCTCCCGCAAACTCCCTTGCAGAGTTACGCAAACTTTAAAAACTTTTTCAAAAATCTTTGTCGCTTTTTATGTCCAATGTTCCTCCTCACAAACAAACCCAAAAAATCTTTGGATCGATATACATTTATCAACTTTTTTATTTGAATCCTGTTAGGACAATACCGTCAGCAATAATTTCTCAAAGTAAAAAATATATGGTTTTTTTGTGGGAGGAATCAGAAAACTTTTTATGTTCACATTTTCTTGTATGGAGATAACTGTGTGGTTGTAATTGTAGGATTGGAGTTACTGTTATGACTAATTATGAATGTGCATATAATTCACTAAAAAAATTGTTCACATGAGCCAAAGTAATGGGGCGGATGATGAGAACTAATGTGATCATAGACGTTGATAGAAGGTAATAGCAGCCGTTGATAATATGACGGTGAAACTGTAAAAAGTTAAATGGCTTGTGTATGGATTCTCGAAAAGAAGAAAAATTGCTCCGTTTTGTTTCTTCTGATATCAGCTTATTATCGAAATAATCCAAGGAAAAGAAGTAATTACGAGAGAAGCGGGGAGACAGATAAATATTGAGAGTTGTTCGGTGTCTTTGATGAAATCCTCTTTTTATTAGTTGAATCCGTTACACCAATTATTTTTTTCGGGGGAAAAAAATGAGCGATTTGCAACCACTCTCCACAGTCAAGATGATGACGAATTATTCAAAAAGTTCCGTTTTTCACGCTCTTCTTCGCATTCTTTTCTTTATCTACTTCCTTGAATAAGGCTGAGTGGGAAAGCACAGTTGATAATGACAAGTGCTGTTGTTCTGATGACTTTGCAAGAACAATAATCACCGGTGACAACCGACTTGTGATATTGTCGGAATAATGAACAGCTTAACTTATTCTTTTAAGCAATCGCTATTTTTATTTGCAAAGTGAACTTGTGATCTTATAATTGGATTAGAAAATAGAAATCCTAGTCTGAACTTACTTATCGGGAAGAAATGAACAATAACTTTGACATTGATACAGCTTTCTTTTCATAAAAGGTCACTAAAAGTCAATGTGCGTATGAAAAAAACTGAACGTTTCTCACAAAATTCTTCCATTTACAGCCAACCTTAATCACTTCCACGTCTTTTGTCCCAATAAGAAAGTTTTGAATAAGCTATTAGCATTTTTATATATGGAAGGAGATGCCCACACGTTCACAATTCTAAATTGAATTATTTTTTCTCCTCTCTCGAAATTCATCGACAATTTCGAATTAAGTTTGTCACTCTCTCACAATTAATTTGACACTATCACCTTTCAATGAAGTTTTAAATGGTTAATGCTCAGAGTGAAACGAGCGTGCACCACAGGCACGCCACCAAACGCCAACTAAATTTCATTCAATTATCACGAGGAGGATTGCACTATCTCTTTAAAAGCGATTAACTTTGTTGGCGTTGTTGAAGCATTGCCCTGTAGTGAAATGGAGGCAATCCCTTCAATGGCAGAAAATCAATTTTCTACGTTTTTTGGCCTTCCCTTTAGCCATACCTGAAGCAAGATGTCTAACTATATCTTTACAGTTGGCAAGAGCCAAGTAAAAAAATAAGTGCAAAGTGAACTGGTGAGGTAACTTATGATAGAGTTTAAGGGAAGGAGCAGGGTTTCTCCCTTGAAGGGTTGTGCCTTACGCTTATATGAAGGGGTAGTTTAAACAGACATAGGTTATCCGCAAAAAATAAAACTGCTTTTGCTTCAAAGCTATATCTCTTTAATATTTAACTTCAACTAGTTTTTCTTCACCTCCACACAGGTATTAAGAGGGTTGATATTAACATTTAGATAACATAGTTGTACATTTATCATAATTTATAGAGAAAATTGAGTGTATAGCGTTTGCATATCTCCTTCTCTTTAAGCTTGATAATTGGTGGAATGAGAAAAAAAGATAGTTGCAGGTTGCAATTCTACTCTAAAAGTTTCTAAAATTATTTATTACAAGAGCAAGAGTGTGGAGAGTTGTGTGTAAAAATAGGGGTATTTAAGGGGTAAGCAAAGTACCTAATTTTTTTCCACTTATAATTACACTACCTATTTGACATGGTTATAGTAAATTCAGTAGCTCATCTGTGAGGGGGAGTGACTTTCCCAAAAAGAATAGTTTGTTCCGGTGCATGACTCTGGTCGAAAACTCAGACGATAGAAAAGGGGAAAAGTAGCCATTTAAGATTTTACATCTTGACCATTTTAGGTTAAATTTTATACGGCTTATCTAACATCTTTATTGCAAATATTGACATTTGAAAACAAGCTTAATTTAATTAGCGAAAATTAGCTTTAAAATTTAAACTTTTGTGTCCGCTACTGAAACCGTTGTAATGTCATAATTCTGCCTCTCGCATACACATCCCATATCGCATTAAACCTGTCAATACAAGAACCGTAATGTAAACTACCGTTGGCCAACTAGACAAAGAAGTTGCCGAAAACACTTGCTTCTATGTCAACCTCGTATAATTACATAATCACCTACTTAAAGCTAATTGCCTTCGACATCTTCTAATCCTCGGCAATGTCAATGTCTATATAACCAATAGCTTTACAACCTTTTGATAAAAACCAGCCATCTCATCAAGAGTTGGTAAGGATTAATATCTCTTTTGTATGAGAGGATGTCGGATAATGAATAATTATTGTGAGTGCTCTCAGTATACAAACACCGTAAGCAAATAAAATAAAAGTAGACAATAACGATGACGAGCCTTCTCATTAAGTTGACAGCTACTCGTCATTTTCTTGGTACGGGAGTACAAGCACAAGAGCCACTAGTTCCGCTATAACCATTCTCTTCGATATTCTAAAAACCTTCACCTTCCAAAATCATTATTGATGATCGTGGCTGTAGCATTAAATTTTTATAAGCATGTCCTTTGTCAGTATTAAATTTTTAGTTTCAGTATAAATTTGTACGCTCGTAATTACCTTAGAATTTTGCCATTTAGTTCATTTTTTAAGTATGACGAGTGTGGCCACGACCAATCTACAATGAAACTGGATATTTTTCTACCTGGAAAATTTCTAGACGTCGTTGAACATCAAATATCTCAACTTTAGAAACTTGAAATTCTATATAAATTAAATTAAACTTTGATTTTTCATCATCCCCATGATAATTGACTATTCAATCTCGTCACCATCATCATTACTATGCGACTTTAACAAACGCTTCAATTACTCCCCAACTTAATTGGCAATTGCGTCACTGACCACCCTGCAAAAATAATTGAATCATCACAACTCACACATGCGTAGGTGTTCATATTAGCTTTGAGCTCATCACATTTTTACAACCATCTCATTTGCCTATGCACGACTAGCCCATTTATTACCACAGAGAATTGCGTAAAAAGCCTTATCACTCATAATTAATCAATGTTTTACTCGTCCCATTCAACTGACAACTGAAAATTAATAGTATTTATAGCGCTTCACCTTTCCTAATTAGTATTAAAGTCGTTAGCCTTTTTACACCGTAATTCAATAATCATTTTGCTCCAAGCCCTTAAACTATTTATGTTATGAAGATTTAATTCGAGTAATGGACTAATTACAATTGACACAAGTGACATGGGATGTTGATGAGTACGTGGTAGCCTGGACTGTTCTCGTGTTACTAGAACTTAAAAAATGAAAACCATGTTGGACTATTTAATACTATAAAAATCACTTGGTTTACACAAGTCATGCCCTCTCCTAATCTAGGTCAGGCTATATAATATGTAGATGAAACGTGAGAGACAATCGCAACATGCAAACTAGAGTTGACTTTAGAACATAAGCCGTGTACTATTCTCTATGCTGAGGTTGGCTAAAACAATTAATTTTTAATGTATATTTTGCATCTGATGTAATAGCGATCATGAATGCTAAATGCGTGTAATATCTAGGGAGAGAAATTAGCTACACAAAAGGTTACACAGTTGAGCTTGTATGATGACATGACTTGTATGAAATGAATAGAGAAGGTCACTGAAACTGAATAACAGAAGATAGAAATGATATGAGTATCGATTCATTTTGCATGACGTAATGTGAACTTTTTTAAAAAAAATATTTGTAAATGGCAGACATAAATATTATCTATAACAGGACAAGTTTAATTTTAAAAGGGTCTTAAATGTTTTTAAAAATTTGAAATAAATGGTAGAGCTTTTTTTAGCTGATGTAATCAAAGACATGCTTCCCTTTCCCTTTTGAAGTAGTTTGATACGAACTATTTGGGAATTGCAAAGGTAGTATAGATTTAAATATTTTCATTCAAGCGAGGCTAGTCCCATACCTTTTTCAGTTTTTTATCAGTACCTTCCTGATTCTCAGCTTGAACAAGTTTGATCTTTCCTTTTTTGAAGAATGAGGTGAGCCTTAAAAATTCTAAATCGTTTAGACACACATCCAATTTATTACAAAGATTGTAATTTTTTCTTCTCTGAAGGTTACTATTTTTGCTTAATCTCTTGTTTTCATCCTCAGCCATGAATGGAATTGCTTCATTGCAAAAAAATATATGGTTTTACAAACCTGTAAATCAATTGTGAGCGGTGAACATTCTTTGAAAAAATTCTTTTGAATATTTCTACCGTGAATGTTGCCGACTATCTTAATATAGTTGTACTTTTAAAAAATGCATGGCCATTCCTATAACTAATGATTCTTACAAAAATTAAGAATAATTTGTTAATGAACGCAATAAAATAGAATATGCTATGAGACCATGTAATTAAATGGATAATTAGTGTACAAAAATGTTAAAAATTTGTAAATAATAAATAGGCTTTATGAATAAAATATTCATCATCTCCATCCAACAACAATCACTTCCTCTTAAAATTAATTGCAAAAAGTATTTGGGTGTATCAGTCCTAATTGTAAATTGGATAAATAACCACATTAACTTTATGGGTTGTGTGGTATGTGCTAGCAATTTGAAATGGGAATAAAATTAAGATAAATCTCTTAGCAATTTTTTGATAAATTATTTGCGTAAAGAGTCAATTTTAGTTTGGTGTTTTAAATTCATAAATACACACCAACTGACAATAGAACGAAGCAAGTATCTACATTGGATTGTATTGCATTTATTCCTATAAAATTCCTAGACGGTGTCCAACCTTTCGTTTCTCATCCCAACGTTAGAAACCTCAAATTCTCCGTCAATAATCCATTTATCGATTCACAAATGTTGGAAAGGTCAAAATTAAAGTTTTATCAAATCTTTAACCTAACTCAACGTTAAAGCTTGAACATTATTTTCGATTGCATTTTGCATCCCATTATAAATATTTTATGACTAAAATTACCAATATCTAGCCCAATATAATGCGCTCATGACAAACATCTTCATTCCACACCTCTCTTATGTCATAAACGATAATATCTATAATTAAACTGGAAACAAGGGTTCGCTCTTGACTCGTCTTGTAAAAGGTGTGGGTTTTCACACGTGAGCTTCATATCAAAACCTGTAAAAAAATTAGCTAATGGCTCATATACTAATATATTAGCTTTTTTTGTATTCATAACCACTTATCACTAATTTAGCTCTGGCATTCACATCCCATTGATTTCTAACCTGATTTCAACACAATCGTGAATCCATCCGTGAAAAATTATTTATTGCAGTAAAAAAATAATTTCGCCTGCAAAAAAATGCTCAAGCTTAAATGACAAGAGTATGACCGTGTGGATAAGAGAAGGTCAACTTTTATATCATTCAATGCAGTTTAAGCGTGTCAACAGAGAAATCTATATTGATTGTGTAGAATTAGCACATAATTACTCTGTAGGCATTTCACTTATCACCACCTCTGACACTTGAGGGGAGCTCGAGTGAGCTTAGGTAAATAGAGATTACTCCCATCTCAATTTACAACGTCCACTTCATGTCCGACAGTGGATTTTGTAACAGGGGAAAAGTGCAATATGGTGATTTGTGTAAATCATCCCAATCCTAAGTTCAAGATAATACTTTCCAGATTAGAAATGAAAATCTGGCAAAATTATAAATGCTGGTAGCCCACCTGCCAAAAATATCTTTAGACGAGAGGAAAAGGAAGAGATTTTTTAACAAGCTTTGATTCTAAAACATCTCAGATTTAATCTGTGAGTGAAAAGGAAGTATTTTTTGAAACTAGGCCTTTCTGCTACACAAGCTTTTTACTCCCACTCCCTTAATATTTATGTCAATGCGTATGTAACTTAAAAATATATGATTGTTATCACGACCATAACATTAGCAAAAGGATGTGCATAAGATAAACAGTTTGCAAGCCATAATGAGCAGAACTCATGTTTCATGGCAGCTCTTCACATCCGCATCCTCTTTTACAGGGAGACTTGCAGACTTGCACAAAAAAAATAAAAACAATATCATTTGTGCAAAGAGGCGAGTTTTTTAGATTTAAAAAAAAATATTTTTATCAACTTTTGCCGTGGGAACTGGGAGTTATATGAGGAAATGGGAAGAGGAAAGTAGGTATGTATCTCATCAAAGAGATAGCGACTTGTAGAGTCCCACGTAATTAAAATTTTCAGAGATCTCATTTAAACCTTCGCATTTTCTATAACACTTTCATACCCCTTTGGGAGAAATGATAGGATAATGGGATGTAAGACATTTGATATTTTATTACTTTTACTCCAAGTTTTATGACGATAATGATATATATTTTTGGAAGTTACGAGCTTTTCATACATGTGAATTATTGGAGAAAATATGCATTTATTAGAGTTTCTCTAGATGGGTGACAAGAAGAGCGTAAACCTCAAAAAAAGGCTCATGACTCATAGTTTAATTGCGTGAGAGGATCATTACTAAAAATACTACATCTCCCCAAATCCTAGTAATTTTTTGGGTAGGGAAGCGCAGGAAAGGATGTGGCTTACTCTATATAACCAGTAACCGCACTTGGTTACATTTTTTCCTCATTCCGCTTCTCTCTTTTATTTTTAAAATTTTTTTCTTAAAAAAATCGCAAAAATATTTTTCAACCAAAAACTATCTTTCCACAAGTAAGGAATAAAAACGATCACGGTCATACCACACTGTGACTGGCTTTAAGATAATAGTGATGGTTTTCTCTCTCTCGTAATGTTCTGCCTTTCTGCTGATGATGTAGGAAACAGCTAATAATCAAGATAATAACTTTGGAGTCAAGGAAATAAGTTTGGGGACTAAAAGAGGAGTATTATGCTCAGTAAAGACGTTTTAAATCTATTTCAATCTTAGCTCAATAATCTTTTTTTTACCTTTTTTTGCTCAAGGAAGAATGATTGATGTCGATATTTTGTCTTTGCTCATCATAATGACTGAACCAGGTACACACAGTTCCACTTCACTTCACTACAATGCCACGAGAAACATTATATTTCACAAGTAAAATTCAAAGGTTAATTCTTGCAATCCATAAATAAATTTACGATTTCACAAAAGTCTATAATAGCACGTAGCAATAAAATAGGGAAAATATTCAAGCACACTTTTCATATCTTGTTGCGAGCAAAAATCATATAAAAAATCTAAATTGCACAGTTAACTTTCTTGCCTACCCACTTAATACGTTTCCCGTCTCAAGTCCCACTTTCCACTCCCGAGCGGATCCTCGTCCCTCGTCGTTTGCAATTACTTTCCACAGGAATGTGAGGACTTGCGAATACGTTATGACGCCAATAGTTCTCTCTTGTCATTCCTTTGTGGAAACAATTTATGGAAGGAGAACACTCTCCTTCGGGACACATTAAAGGACTAAAGTCAACCACTAGCTTTAACTGAGTCAGACTAACTCTGTGACATGCGAATCGTATGCGAGCAAGATATCGCATATAACGTCAGTGATGATGATGGGTTTAACGTGAGGGAAAAAGTTATTCCTCGATAATGACGACGGTGATGAGGAACAACTTGCCTTGCTTCGTCGCTCTCATCCCTCATCGTGTACACTGACAATTGCAAAGTTTTTACGCGACTCTGCTTCACCTACTATTATGTATTGTTGTAGAGTTAGATGTAATCCAATACGAAAGAAATTGCTAACATAATCATGTTGGTTATAATACACGTTCATTATTTTCTGATATGGCCAGACCAGGTATTTTTTATGATAAAAGAGTTGCGTGCTCATCATGTTCGGCGGTGGTGGTGACGATGACGAAGCGAAGGAAAACAAAAAGTTAACCCAGAGAGTTTTTTAGGGAATACCAACTCATGTTGAGAATTGTGAATTGTGACGAGGCTCTCTCTGAAAAGCCAAGTGATATGCATCGCTTCGCTTGGACTCCCAATCCCATGTTTTTTTCAGGCAACCCTTTAACTTGACTTTATTAAACATCATATGAGGTAGGTGAACTGCAGAGAACAATGTTGTGGTCTCTGATGCAATAATACAGCTGGGCTTACCTGTGAAAAGATTTTAAAAAGAGAACAGGTATCATTCAATCCAATCCACAACAACAACGTCCACGACTCTACGACAAAGACTTCTCGTATGGAATGGACATGAATGAAATGTATTGTGTGAGGGAGGTTCGTGAGCAAAACTAATATTATGCCTGGTACGGCAACCCATAAACTCATAAAGCTCATGGTTACGACGAGAGGGGATATTACAAGGAAAAATATTTATATCGGGATTTAGCCCAGTGGATTGGCCTCGCCTAGAACTCCACTGCAGAAACATAAGGACAAACTCTTTGTTTCTCCGTGGAAAATGTTGACCAATTATGTAAGGAGGATGGAATGGGTTGTATGAAATATGAAAAGCTTTTTTTGGAGTAAACGCATAAAATGTGATCAAGCAGCTCACCTGTACTAAGCATGTCCGGAGAGACGAGGATAGAAGGTCGACTTAGCGAATATCCAATACAAAGCTAGTATTTTACTAGGACAAGGAATAAAGAAAATTGATAGTAAAAATCTAAAGACTTGAGCAGAGTAATGAATGGCGATGGGGTAGCCTTCAATATTCTTAATGATGGGGAAATGAATGGGATGTTTAATGGGATATGTGTTTGGGTCAGAAAGATTTCTAATTTCAGACCAGTTCCTCAGACAGAAAAGTTTTAAAACCTTTTCTACCCTTTTGAGGACCCTTGAGCAATTTGTCAGGTTACAGAAAGGGCACACGTTTTTAAAAAGATGAATGAGTCTGACTAATAGTGCTGTCCAGCTGTAAGATTCACGAGATTCCTTGAGAAACTAACAGCTTTTACAATTTTTATGAGCTAAACCTCTCATTCTATCATTTCAGAGATGAAAGCTCATGCACTTTTGATGAAATTGATTTGTAAATTGGTGATTGATGATATGTTGGTGTGCATTTAACTTGTTTTCTAGTTGTTATCTATAATTACTTAATTATTTATGTGGCATATACTTCGCTTCTCGATAGAAGTGAGAATTAATGCGGATGTACAGCTAAAATGAATTTTTACAATTTGTACAAGCGGTAGAAGAGTACGAGATCTAATGGGTAGCTAGAGACTATTTAACTATAATAATTACTTTAAGTGCATACTATTTTTTGAGATATTAATCATCAAAGACGCAATCAATCAAGAGAAGAAGGCAAATTTCCTTTAAAATGGTTGAAAGTAGATTCAAGTTGGGAGCTATTATTTCAAAAGTTAAAAAGGCTTTTGGACTTGCGTAAAACGTGTTTCTAGACAGAATATTGTCACACCATTTAATTCAGTTTTTAAAAGGCAAAATTCTTAACCAAGAAGGTAAACGAGTTATCTGATAAGTTTCCTGAAGTAGCTTAAGATTGCTAATTATGGGTTAAATGAGATGCGAGGTAGCACCGAGTGGTTTTGGATTTTAGAGAATAAAATAGGGCTTTATTCTTAGGTGATGGTTGGTAAGAATCTGAC
>JAHZMU010001625.1:23814-81789 GCA_027743725.1 Rambutsinella grinnellia
ATTCCTTAAAACTCGTCGCCAAATTGAAGTAGCTTAAGGTTGCTAATTATGGGTGAAATGAGATGCGATGTAGCACCGAGTGGTTTTGGATTTTAGAGAATAAAATAGGGCTTTATTCTTAGGTGATGGTTGGTAAGAATCTGACCAGGTTAAAATGGTTGTACATGATATTTATAGAGAACATGAGAGGTGAGAAAGAGAGAAGCTCAATCTCATCCGTAATTGGATAATTGGTATGACGCAGGTAGTCATCCTGTCTAGAGTAAAGATAACTTGTGATAACTTGAACTGGAGAGGTTCAAGGATATTACATTTCCCAAAAGTAGATTTAAGTAAAGCCATGTAATTAAAATGAAATGGCGAGTGTGAAATATAAAGTGAATAAGAAACACATAGCTTATCTAAAACTCCTAAGCAGTTAGCTAAATAACTGATTTCGTAGCAGTGTTGAATTCAGCAATTGGGAAAGATATGAATTGAGATTTTAGGCGATCAAGGATTCATTGAACGTTAACCCAAAAAGGTAAAAAGCTCTATTCGATATGCAATGTAACTGTCAGCGAATTACGTCTTATCAGTCGAGTTTTTTAGTTGATTTGTTGGAGATTTGGGGAGAGATATTAAGAGCAGAGTGTGCTTAGCATGTCTTTATGAGGGCGCGTGTCGTAGGCTTTATGATAACTAATAGGTTTGCGATTGATAAGGATAAGAGGATTGACACGAGTGCAAGACCTAGACCGTAA
The DNA here is from genome assembly GCA_027743725.1 of Rambutsinella grinnellia. Taxonomy (NCBI): domain Eukaryota; kingdom Metazoa; phylum Arthropoda; class Collembola; order Entomobryomorpha; family Entomobryidae; genus Rambutsinella; species Rambutsinella grinnellia. Next base: position 24,558 of record JAHZMU010001625.1, read on the forward strand.
CTGACAATGTGATGTAATCAAGTGTATATGAAGGATCAAGAGTTTCCTTTAAGCTCGTATAAATTCTCTGATGAAATTCGAGCTAAAGTGCCAAGTCTCGTCTCCTCAACGTAATGTGCGGTAATTACACAATGTAAGAGATAGAAAGGGGCGATGAAGCGAGGAAACAAGTAATGCGCAAAAATAACGAAATAAAAATAACTTTTTGGGAAAAAAAACATAAAGGTTGGTTCAGAGATATGATACCTGATTATAAATGGATTGGATAGTGTTTGATTTCTTGGTTGAATTAGATACGCTCGTTTTGTCGTAAATAATGGCTGATAAATAGCTAATTTTATAATCTTGATTTAATTATCCATTGTTTAAAGTCCGGGTTGGTCCTTATAGCTTTAATGACGCGATATTTTCGATATGTATTGTATCAATGTAAAAAAGGCTTTTCCTTTAAGCCTTAAATTTTATGGAATAAGAATTAATTATAAAAAGTGGAATAACAAAGTTGAACCTTCAGTTCCTTACGATTTGGGATGATCTGAAAATGACTATGAGGAGGTGAGACTCAATGAATATTAAGTCAAGCGAATCAAGAAAGTGATCATTTATAATTGTTTTTAATCAATGAATGCTAGAATTATAAAGTAAACCATTAACATACTCACCCCTCGAGTACTTTTTGCAGTGTCATGTTAAACAAGAGAACAGTTACCGGAAGAGAGGAAGTTGGATCAGGAAGAAAATAGCTTTACAACTATTTTTCTAGATTAATAGCATTAATAGCAAATCACGTCCAAGTGTATACAGGTCGGGGCTTGAGAAGCTTTTAAAAATGGGTTTTGCACTGACTTTTTTTATTAGCTCTTGCTAAACTTTTTTTGACCAACCGAATTCATTCAAAGTGTTGAAAACTGCATTGAGTTGGAAATGATTCTGAACAAAGCGTAGAATACGCGATTAATCTGTTTGTGAAAGGCTATTTCCAACTGCGACAGTTTTAACACAATTCAAAACTATTTGTCACGGAGCATCACTTTTTGGGGGGATCCCTGTCGTTCTTGACGCAATGGATTGCTACAAGTATTTTTTTGTCGAAATGCGATGAAAATTGAATTTTTATGGTTGAAAAAGCTTTCGGAAGCGTTACACTAGTGGGGTATTATTGTATGCAAACAATCCCACCTCCACAAGTCTAACTCAAAATAATAGTTTGCAATCTCCTATTCTTCTCTAACAGTCACGATCACTTTACTATTGGCCAATTCGAATAAAAGGAACAAGTTTATATGGGACTTGAGAGATGCTTATCTAAAAAAAGAAAAATCCTGCTCCCTTTTTCTTTCTAAAGATATTATGAGACTAGTTGCAGAATTTTTAAGTAGAAGAAATGGCTTCTTCTTTTACAAGTTGTGAGAATGTTTTTAATCGTGAAATTTGTGTCCTTTTTTAAATGGGATTGTGCAATGTTTTTTATGCAACTGCCCAACTCGGATTGAGGAAGTATGTTTGCGGTTAGCCTTTAAACCGTTTCTTTATTTCTTTCAATTATTTTTATGGAGCGTTCTCCCTCTTTATCAACGATACAGAAAAGCTCTTATATTTTTATATTTAATAATTGTTTAGAAGAGTAACATTTTAGCATTTCTACCTTTTGGGGATGAGATATTTCAAATTACAATAAATCTTATAAAATTAAACTTAAACGATCCAGTTTAACAGTTTAAAAGTAGCGGTTAAATGGTTGCATAAATTCTGAAAATAAAACGTCTTTTTTTTCAGCCCAAAACAGTTAAACTTACTATATCTTATGGAATGCTAATTTAAAAGTTATCCGTATTCATGCTTCTTCTTTTTTAAAGAAAATGCTCTTCAGCATCAACAACATTGCAATTTTATCTTTTTAAAGATGGCAGATGATGAGCGTTCATTAAACTAACTGGGTTAATATGGCTTAATTGTAGCTTACATAAAATATTCCACTATTCTTCTCTACCCACATATTCCACTTGTTGAAATTGTAACAATTTAAAAGATTATTTTGGGGTACTCGTGGCACACACGCCGTATCAGTTATTTGAAATCCATTAAAGTGATGGTGAAGAGACAAGCTCCATTAAGATTTGATTGGGAAGCATAAACAATTAGTTGAGAGAGTGAAAGGTTCTTCCTATTTCTGTTATCGTTATCACATCCATCTAACTTCCTTTTAGCTTCTTCCTCTAAAAGTTAATGAAAATTAGGGAAATTAGTAGTGGAGCTGAGAGATTCGGTGAACATCTAGATATGTCAGTTCACTTGGGATGAGTTGAGCACGTTCACAGATTGGAAAGTGAATGAGAAGAATTTGGGATGTTAAAAGTTGCAATTAGTGAAATATTATGATGATCTCATCGTGTCCAGTCGATTCCCATCAAGTCATCTATGATTAATGAGAAGGAATTGGAGGAAAAAAGTTTCCCATATTAATTTTTTTTATTAGAAGCTTAGTGGAATAACGGCTTCGTTAAGTGCATTGTGTCCAATCCAAATTAGTCAAATAAAATGCAGCTTTCCCTTCTCTGTGGATTCCTCTGTCGCATTTCCTGGTGAAAGTGATTATGAAACTACGGCCGTTAGCAGCGGGTGAGTACAGCGTATGAGAGTGAAATGAGTGAATTAGCCAACATTTTTATAGTCAATAGTATTAATATTTTTATTATTGGCCAGGTGAAAACTTCCTCCCTTAAGTTAGAATACTCATCTCATCTTAATCAAACTAGTTTCCAATACCACTCTTCCTGTGCGAAGCATACTGCATAGGCATAGTTCATCTTTCTAAATGGAATAATCTTATTAAGAGTTAGTCATACAAATCCCGTTGGGATAGCACGCATTGTCTTTCAAATTAAAAATTCTTAATTGTCCAATATTGAAAAAAGTTTAGCCTATTCCGAACCACTTCATTACGCATCTTCATAATACAAAATATTTCCTTTAAAGACAACAGAGTTGAGCTCTTGGAACTAAACATTAGCTTGAAAGGTTTACCAATTAAGCACCAGCTTTGACACAACTCTTGACCCATACCTTTTAAATATTTACTTCTTTTTACACAATTTAAATAATATCTCAATACAATTTTATTATCAATTTATTAAATACTTTATTCCACAATTCATTTCAGTTTTTTTAGTTGTGCTTGTTAAACACTTGCCTTTGCCGTTAAAATACAAAAATGTGAATTTTAAAACCTTTTTTATATAAAGTCGATGCTCTTAATATTAATTTCAAGTTAAATGCACTCATCCCTTTTTAATTTCTTCAAATATAAAAACTATATAGAAAGGAAGCAAACGCTTGACATTTTCCCTGTAGAATCTACGACGAATTTTGCGAGAGCGAAATATTTTCGTTTAAATAAATGGAAGCGTTTGTATAGCAAAGTAACTTCTAGGAAATAACTCGTGTCTGAGTGATAATAATAATAAATTTTAGAGAGATGCAAAAATTCAACTCTCTGCCTATTCTTATGTAAAACTGTAGCATCACAGGATATCGGAATAGTACACAAGTTGAGTAATACTTGTTTTGTCTCTAGCGTTTTAGTAATAATTACATTTTATATTTGCAATTAGTGAATACAGAGGAATGCAAAATCTCTTAGTAATATCCCCATTGCAAATTTTACGATTAAAAATTCATTATAAACTGTGAGGAGTTATTTGCACATGGCTCTCCATTTTTTTCTTTTCAAGTGGCTCCGGTTTTTTGTATTGGCTAAGCGGTAAATCTGACCTCGATAAAGGCAACAACATGATTTATATAAGAGTTTTGACATTCCTAAAACTCTATTTTATTTACAAGCATATTTTCTAGAGTAACCGATAAGCTTAATTCCACTTGTGGGGATGTCCACGTTATCATTTGGAAATGAATAATTTCAGTTCTATTTCAATCCCGACGTTTACTTCTCGTCTTCTTTCTTGCCCCAGAATTTGTCAAAACGATTTCTCGCTTTGTCAAGGACCTCGGAAGCTTTTGACCTACTTGCTGCTGATGATGATGATGGGAGGGCGCCGTATAAGGAGGCATCTTCTGGAGCATCTAGTACGCGATAAGTAGTCCTTTTTGTGTGAGGCGGAGGTGTATTCGAGACTTGGTAGGCTTCTAACCCTGACCTCTTCGTTGTGGCGACGGGCGCCGGAGGAACAAAATCAATAGAGCTAATTGAAGGAGCTGAAGTTTGCGTAGGTGGCGCTGCTTTTGTAGGAGCTGGTATCGAACTAGTAGTTGAAATGGGTGAGGATTGCTTCCGACTTGAAGAGGCAGTGTCAGGTGCTTCCAAGACGCGAATGTTGCTTCTTGTCGGGATTGAAGTAGAACGTGAGGGTACGCTTGGCATTGAAGAATGGCTGGTTACGTGGCGGCTTGCAGGTGAAGGTGATGGGTCATTACTCTTCACTGGTGGAGGCACAGAAGAGGCAGGCGAGCCACTAGATCTTGGCGACGCAGACCGCTCTGGAGTGTCAAACATAAACGTTGGGTCTTCTAAACAACGAAGTGTAGTGCCGACGATAGGCTTCGCACTAACTTCGCTTTTACCCGAAGACGGTGTGGATGAAGTGACAGTAGCTGTTGAGCTAACAGTCGTAGTTGAATGTGGGGGTGTTGAAGTCGCAGGTTTTGAAGTTGCACAGCTAGCATTACTTATGGCAGTTGTTGACGTTGAAATAGTTGTGGAAGGCGGGAGAGAAGAGCTCCCCTCAATTTTCCACGAAGGAAGAACAGACTTGGTCGTTGGTTGTTTACTGCTCTCACCAGGCACGGAGGAAGTTTTGAGACTTTTAGTGTCCAGGGACGACTGCCTCTTCTCCTGTGGAAGGTGAGGGGCGGCCGCTACCCGTTTCTTGTCATCAACGCCATTCACCGCTCCCGCCGTCTGCTTGGAACGTATATGAGGTTTGAGTTCTATTGAACTTTTGCGTGTTATACCAGCACCAGAGCCACCACCTAAAAGGTCGCACCAAAAAGCACCCAAACCAGAAGCGTGTATATGCAAAAAACTCTTTCCGGTCTAGAATGTCACACTCCTACATTAACTATGCAGGGAGAACAAAGCCTATTAGTTCTATTAGGATAAATGAAGCAGATCATATAGAAAAGAGAAAAGAGAAACAGAAACGTTCACATTTATAACTGCGCAACAAAACCAAACTTTCGAAATTAAACCCAAAGTGTGTGTAACGAGACCGTTATTTACAGTGAAAGTCGTACTGTGGCAAGTACTGATTTTGGTGGTAGAGGTGGGCCAAAAAATCCACAAAATACAAAGAAAAACAAATGGTGCTTCAAAACAACTACCAAATTCCTTGCAAAAGCTAAGCATTATTCTAAACCACTCAATAAAACACTTCCAGAGGAGAATACAGAGAGCGAGGGAGTTGCTGTCTTATCAAAAATATCACTCAGGGAATAGTACACAGAGATCTTACTAAAAGACAAGTGGAGGGTATAACACAGCCATTAACACTTGCGGAAAATTATCAAAAAATTTCAACAAAAACAGTCTCAGAAAAAGCTTACAATTTACACAAATTTACATTTTTTGTTCTCAACGAATTTATACCTGTTCCATGATCACGCTCATTAGTCTGTAGTTCGTGGTGTCCCTTTCCTCCTCCCACATAGTCTTTCCTATTTGGCTCTCTCGGTGGCTTGTTAGCCCTTTCCAAAATGGTATTGTGACCTGGAGCCGACGAGCTTAACCCTGTAGGGCCCGTCCCACCAGCACTGTGTATAGGTACAGGTGCAGATCTCTGCGAAATCGGACTCGAAGCCATTGTCGACGTGGATGAGTGCTGACCCGACAAAGGATGCCTTATGCTTCGCCCATCACTACCGTGAAATCTTTCCCCTAGTAAGAAACCAATTCAAAACAGAAGGTAAACTTGTTAGTTTTCTCCTTTAAAAACTCTTCAAGAAATCTTCACTCTCAGCATTATACTTTCTCTAAGTGCGGAAAGAAATTAATCTGTTGTGCAATACAGAAAATTTTGTAGTATAAAATTGGTTCTTACTTAATTAACTTAACATCTCATCACATCATCATCACCAACCACCATGCAACTCTCATTCACTCTTTTTATGTTCACCACAATGAACCTGTCCATTGTTAACTGTTATGTATGGCTCATGCACTTTTCATCACACACACAAAAGCTTTTTTTAAATTCCTTGTCAGTTGATCAGTTTTTATTTCACATTTATTCCTTTAAACTTACGATATAATGATAGTTATACAGCTACAAAGAAAATTGTTTTTCGGGTGCACTACACAAGTCACACGGGATGGTAATTAGTGCGAACACTTTTATCATTTTAGTAAAAAGGTAAAAGTCGAGCAAGCTCACTCCCAAGATATTTCGCAGGGGACTTTCGAGCTTTTATATTATTATTTATATCACATAAATAACAAGGTAGGCTTGCCCTTTACATTAAACAGGCAGATTAAACTGGAATTTTTTGCTAGTATCTAGTAAAATTTACTATACCAATTTAGCCACTACTTGGTTAGTCCTAAAATTATTTTTTAAACGAGGATTTTTGCGGGTAAGGGAATTATTTTTAACAAACAAAAAGAATCGCTCTGCTCTAAATGTTTTAGGCGTATGTTTTTTTTTGTTGCCAATAGAAAGCAAGTTTTTTGTTTTGTTTTTTTTACCTGATCTGAATCTTGGACTTGGGGGTGCTACCAACAAATTACAAATATTGATCAGTTTTCTCTCCTCTTGTCACAATGTACAAAAACGAGTCTAGCTTTTACAATGTGTTGATATTCTCTTAGAAACTAGAAGCGATATTTATTCAAGTTAACAATAAATATATAATGTTTATAGCTTACAATAAAATAAAATCATGAGACAATTGATGCTCTTACGTTACACTTGGAAAAATGGAATCGCTACATAATTTCATGATTTTATTTAGTCTCCTCACCTTCACGTATATTTTGGGTGACTGTGAAGCTCTTCGAAGTGTCAAGTGGCACTGTCCAGTTTACTGGATCGGGTGACATCAAAATCGCCTGAAAGAGTTATCCGTTTTTTTTAAATCATTTAAATTTTTAAACTCGAACAGAAACCAAACGAAACTAAAAATTTCTAAATTTGCGTTTTACAGTTTTGGTCACCTGCTCTGGAGATTTGACTCTAGTTGGTTCTGGTGGAGACTTGACAACAGGTTCGTAGCAACCAAGTGATGGATCCGCTGAGCCTATAAATTATTTTAAGAAATTAGAAAATGAACAAGTATTAGCTTCTGATACTTCCACAAGCACAAAATCACTATAACGCATAATATTTCTAACCATCATTGTATATATTGTATAAAGAGCCAATTAAATATGTAGTTAAATCTGATGGAATAAATTCAGTTAAAAAACGACAGACAAGAGCATTAAAAATTTTGCTATGCAACACCATAACTTTGTTGAAAATTTAGAATCCATGCACATATAATACAGACAAAGAGAGAGAGAGAGAAAGGTGTACATATACTTTAAACGAAGAGTTTGATATTCAGAAGTAGATATGAGAAAAATTTTAATTAATGGATTATCTTATAAATAATTTTTCTCATAACTGCCCCCTACTTATTCATACATTTAGTATACACATAATCCATTATTGGAGAAAATTTCCGAGACGAATTTTTTATGCTATTTTTTTCCTAATTCTAAACAAACTAAACTATTTCTACGGTTTAGGCTCTAAAAATTAAAATGATCAGATGCAACTTTGAAAAAGTCACTGGATAACTAACACTACTGTACTTTGTATTTAAAGACTGTTTACTTTGTGTCTGAAAAAGAGAGAAGACTTTCACCTTCTCCTAACAACGTACGGCAATAGAGGAAGATGAGATTCTCACTAAATCTGATCAGAGGTTTTCACAAGACTCGAGAGGAAATAAATAAAATTACTAGAAGGCGGTGGTGCAAGTTTCTAGAAAAAATTATCGAAAAACTAAAGTGAAAATTCATCCACTAGATAAACTTAGAAAAGCCATTTAAGAATTAAGAATCTACGGGAATCTTTTAAATATAACAAACTACTACATTCGACTCGCTGATTAGTTGATGTGGTGAAGTGTGATTGGTTTTAATTCGTGAATTTAATTCTGTTAAATCTCTAATTTCTTAAGTTATTTGCGATGCATAGCGAAATTTTTGAAATGATCTGGGGAACCTGAATATAAAGATCTTAATTAAACATTTAGCTAACTACACTGATATATTTTTCTGGAAGGGAATGGCTACAAAGTAAAACGAAGACAACGAGCACAACAAGGGAGATACTTTGTTTTGTATTGTCCTGGAAATGGTTTTTGTGTAAGGGAAAAAAACTTTGAGCTGAATTCACATTTGATAATTTCAGGCTCTCTTCCCAACCCTAAACTAGTGGAATACCCGGGAAAAATCTAATTCCTAAAATTATTCTTGTTAGTAGTCAACTATACTGTTTAACATATCATATATCTATAATCTAGGAAGTCACTGGAAGCGTAAAGCAACATTGACAAGGGTGATATTTCATAAACATTTGAGGCTATACATGCCACTACAGAAAAAAGAATATTAACTTTTATATAAAAAAGATACCTCGTGTGAGGAAAATTCAACACGATAATTGCAATCCAACAAAACTTGTTAGAAAAGCCATACCAACAAAAATGTTTCCAAGCGCAGCCAAAAACTGAACATTTTTAGCAAAAAAAAATATCATATAATTAAAGAAAATTTCAAAAGGAGTGTCAACTTTTTCTTAAATAAAGTGAAAAAGACAGTCACAGTTTTGACTCTAGCGGCGCAAGAAGCAAATAATAGTAGTTTTTAAAACGTTACGACAAAGAGTCCTTGAAATCCTCACTTTTATCAAACTGAAGTTGTTTCACCGATTTCGAATTGAGATCCCGGTGACCCTTATCACTACTAGCTTTAGGGCGAGGACTAGTAGCTAAAGTTGCTGTGTGAGTTCAGATAATAATAAGAAGCGACATAACGGTTAAAAATTACTTATTACTTGATTAACAATTTTATTTTTTTTGTAGTTTTTCTTTTCTAATACTAAAGTTTACACGGGAGCGTCCTCATTCATTTCTCCAAAAGAGATTCTAATATTTTTCCTCTATCCGCCAATCTAAAACATATCTCATTAACCTTACATCTCCGCCAAGGACACTCCCTTCTAAATTAATGATTAAGTTTTTTTAGTTTAATTAACTCTAGAAACTCTAATTCTACCCGACTACACCGAGAACCTGAAAAGTAGTATTTGGGGTATTGTGTGAGTTTTCAAAACCTTTTATTCCTAGATTTTTCTTTTACCTATTCGGAAAAATAAGAACGCTCTCGTAATTCCCATTTTCTTTCACAACTTTCACCCAACGCGATTCATTTATATGTGCGTCCCGCCAACAAAAAAACGTCATGCGTTAGGCTTTTTTTTAATAAACGGTAAAAATAACTAAGTACAGCTGCAATGCAGGAAATATATTGCTGTAGAGATTTATATAAAATATGAAACGTTAGCAGTTTTTTCTCTCTTGGAATCTGGAATCGTTTCATATGTGTGGATATAGCTTGTCGCTTTTTTTTTGGTAACTTTCAGCAAATAAATGTAAGCCAAGCCATTTCAGTATTGCACACATTCACTTTCCTCATTTTCCAAGTTTTTGTACTTTTTGGTGAATAAAAGATTTGTTTAAATGAAGTATTTTGCTTGCATTTTTTTCTCTTTTTGTAATAAAATATATTATTAGAGTTGCTGCAATTAACTTGGAAAGTTAGAATTAGTTTTTCTGCAAGAAATATATGTGATTGCTGAAGTATATTTTTTAGTTTTTTTTTGCTAGCTAAAAACGCATTGCTTTGCAAGTACTAAGATTAAAAAGTACAAAGATAGCAGAGCACGCACACTCATTCCCAAAAATAAATGAAAGGGTCAATGTCATTACTGTCCTTTCCAAATGTACATAAACGGAACAAAAGTCACAACTTTCTAAGAACCTATTTGGAAAGAACTTCTGGAAAACGTTTACTAATCAAGGTTTTTGAAAAATGTCTCCTATTATTTTTTTGCTGTTGATGAGCAGAGCTAAAGCAAAGGAGGAGGAATGTAAACACTATTAATTGTTTTAAACATTTCTTAAAAAGAATAGTTGCGTTAGCAATTCCAACTCTCACCTCGACTCCTACACACTTAAACATATATCTGGGCTTTTACAACAAACTGCTTATGTTTAAATAGCAGAGTTTAAAAGAGCAAATTGTTTACTGCTATAAAATGTAAAAAGTAGTAGGAGTATATAGCAAAAATATTTCTGTATTTGGCAAGAGCGAGATAGAAAACTCATTTTGTACATTTCCTCTTTCCACCCACTAGTAAAACAACAAGTTTTGCTTCTACAGCAAACTGTAATGTACACAGCCTACATTGGCATTTAAAAAATTACAGGTATTATTATTATATATAGCCCAGCAGAACAAAAGTAGAAAGTGACATAGAGCGAGAGAAATATATAGAGACAGTGTGAAAATAGAGAAAGAGTAAAAAAGGAGGAGTAAATAGTAGATTAGTGAGTGAAGACAGAATGCATCCTTTCATTTCTGCTTTTTTTGTTTGCTTTCAGAGAGAATTTTTAGTTGTGAGGTCAATTCTCACTTGGGCGTGGATGTCTTTGAATTGGCTTCGCCTGAGAGTTAACTAGGCCCGAGTCAGATTGAACTTTCCATCCAGGCCCTCCAGGTCCTTCTTTCACTTTCGCGTATGAGGACACAATCTGCCTCGCAGTCTTGCGAGGCGACCGTCCACCTGGTCCAGCAGATTGGGACCGAGCTGGAAAAGGAAAAAGAGAGATAAAATATCAAGACTATTAATGCCACTTAATATGATCCTAAATATAAAAGGTGGCGATGAGGCTTAAGGTACTTTTTTTTGTTCTTTAGCCAAAAAAATTCTCCTCTATATAATTTGTCAATAAATCATTCTGTTATACTCTACGGATTTCTTTTAGGGCTGACATTGCTCTTATTATGATACTATTGCCCCTAGTTGGAAGGGTTTCTCTATCAGATAAATATTATTACAGGTCCACACGAAACACTCAAGTTTCTCTCGTGCACTAACCATTATCACAAAGGTGAAATAAAAGGGATATGGGATATGTGTCATACTCGCCGACTAAAAGTCTAACCAGTGGATTGCACTGCACCTTTTTTATTACGGTTATTTAAAGAATTCCTATAAAAAGTAGGTAGGGGCAAGGACTCTCGATTGGGAATCGATGGAAAGGGAGACATATAAAATGGACAGACCTTTGGCTCTAGCGGCCCGGCTTACAGCGGCGGTAGTTCCATCAAGAGGCTTTTTCTTCTGGACGGTTTCGGTATCTTTCTGCTTGTCAACCTGAAAGTTATCAGAGCTCAGCTCTTTTCAGGTAATTAGACTGGGAAAAGCGAAAAAAATTATAATCAACTATACCCTTAAATCACTGAGTGGATGCTTTGGAGTGGCTGTGTGTGGCCGGGAAGACGACCTTGGTGGGTGACTTCGTTTTACATTCTCCTTCTCCTTCTCCTCCTTCGATAGTCTCCTTTAATACGGAAAATTAGCTTTATTAGAGTCGTATTGATGCCAATGGACAACTTATGAAAGAGAAATTTACTGCGTTGTCGTCGTGATAAGTGCCAAGGCTGCCAGTGAGCTTCGTCTGGACACTTGATCCCATAATTGTTGATTGTAGTGTTCGGCCATGTGTTGCGGAGCGAGTTCCGTTCCCCATCCTCGATGCTAGAGAGAAAAGATAGAATTGTAGAAGCATTCCAAAACACATTTTACAGTCATCAGCTCACTTCTCTAATCCACTTAAAAATAAAACTCATTCCAAACTAATGCTCAGGTAGAGTCTGCTTCATCCGCTTTTTCCAAAAGATCAAGGGAATATTCAAATAGAAGAGAGCTCTTTGAGATTTACTCTAGAAAAAGTTTCGTGGCTCTAACAAGATCAGGAAAGTCGTTTGTTCCCGCTTTGAAGACGTTTGAGTAGAGAGCAGACGTGCATATCACTATAAAGTTCTCTGGGAAAAGGTCAAACGAATATTTTCCCCTTCTATCAAACTCTCAAAGCCAACAATTTTCTTAATCAGGCCAACCCAATCAAGATATATGAAGGGGGACACCAACTCCAATAAATTAGGATTCCCACAGAAAAAAAACTCATTTCATCTAGTCACGTTGCATTTCAAGTGATTGCTTCCAGGGAAATCACAACAATAACAAATAATGGCAGGAATCAGACTCTAATCCTGAAACCACTAGATTTTTACCTGGAATATAAAAAAGTGAAAATAAAAATTTATTCAACTCACTCGGTACTCGCCGGCCTTTTTCCGTAACTCGATAACTTCATGGAACCAAGGGCTGCCAATTTCTTGATCACCTTTCTTCTTAAAGAACCTCCCGTCCACGTACTCGTACTGGGAGAACGGACGAAATCTCTTCTTATATTCTGATAAATATTCCCTGCTGCAGATTGAAAATAATTTTTATTAATTGTCGCATTAATACAAAAGCGTTATGTTAGGACAATACTAATTATTTAGTCAATAATTGAATTCCAATCACTTACTTTGCTAGCCTTTGTGCGTCTCCTGCTCCTCTATCGTCATTTGCATCACCGGAGAAATGCATATTAGTATCGTGTCTCGACTCCCTATCAGTCCATTCGAACGTGTCAGTCTCTTTATTACTATCTAAAGGGACTCTGTGCTCCAATGATGGCTGACTTATTCCTGAATCTGGCAAGGTCACGAAGAAAATTAAATAATTACTTATTTTATTGTAAATGTAAAATTTGCCAAACTAATCGACATGTACCTAATCGCATGGCATTTCCCTAAATCGATCTATGCGCCTACTAATAATTTACTACTTTTCTAAACCATGCATAGAACTTGTAAAGATTGTGGACTTTCTAGACATTTTTGAGGCAATGAGAAGTAAATGATTCCGAAGGTAATATTCGCATGCATAATTCATGTGAGAAGGGGAAGCATGCTTGGAATTATTAATATTCCAAATGAGGAGAAAAACTAGTCATTCTCAAATTGAGAATCTCAATGTCATAAATAAGTAATTTCTTTAAAAGACTTTAGCAAAGCTCTTTCTTACATTCCATTTTTCAAAACCGGAAATAGGAAACGGGAGCTATTACTTACGAATGTGAATGAAATACTTAAGAATAAATTGCGACTTAAATGGGACACTTAAATGACACGTTTGTAAGCTATAAAAATTAATTAGACAAGACACTACTTGTTCACTATTGCTCTACTTACTTGCTACTGAGGCTAAATTACTTAGTTTTTGTTGAGTGTGCACTGGAACGGTTTCAGTGGCACGGATTGTGCCCATAGAAATCGACTTCCTGGGCCCTCCTCCTGCTCCCAAGGGATCAGCCTGAAAAATTATTAAAATTATTATTTCAACAAATATTTTCAGACATTTCTTTTTACTCAAAACAGCCAAACCTAAACACTAAAATTCTTTGAATTTATAAAAGACAACCCACTTATTTCAAGCTATTTACCCATTCAAAGTCGGCCAGAGTCGTAGGACTTGTTGCAGAAGACATTGCATCAACACCAAAAAGCTCTTGGCTACACTTTAGCTTCAACATGAATAAACCTTTTCTATCAACACTTCCAAACCTTTCGCAAAACTGGAGCTATTTCTCAAGGAAACCCCAAAATAATATTTACACAAGCCAACAGATATGAAAAGTGTCTGTGTCAATCACTGATTTCCACTATATGAATCTCCCCATCTATTTTTATTATTTTTTTTATCAGAGCTAGAGCACAAGTCAACTGTAAATGTTCCCCAAGGTCGGAGCAATACTAGACCATTAGATTTCAGCGTTTTTGGCAGTCTAAAAATCTGACTCAGGATCACAAATATTCTCTAAAAGACTCAATTACTTCTTGACTCTTCCATTTCAATTTAGACACATTTACACAAATTGGTCGAGGTGTTGCCGGTTCACTGATGTTTGGGCGACACACTCGACAATATTTTTATATTTATTCAACTCTCAGGCTTTTCCAACTCAACAAATTTAGTTTAAACACTGTGCAACTGTTAAACACAAATGAGCTTCTCATTGACCTAAAGTATAGCCCATTCTCCTTCATTTTTGTGTTAAGAATAGCCCATATAATTTAGCCCAGAGCGTTTGTTCTAACCATCAAATTAGGTTTTCCTTTTCTTATGCACAAAAAGATTTAAGATGAAGAGATTCACATCACTTTCTGTAATTATCTTTTGCCTGCATGATCATTAGTGTTAATGTAGAGTAACCTAATAGTTCAGACTGAACTCGACTGAGCTCTTTTCGAAAGCTGCATTTTATCTTTCAAGATACATTTCTCATACAAACCACGGCGGATGTAATTTAAGCGTAGCTATTTCAAAATGGGGTATCTCACCACGTTTTAAATTTTTTCAGGTACCTTTTTGAAAAAAAGCGTTCCGTATTGAAGACGCAGGAGCTCATAAAATGCTCGTTTTTTGCACATGTCATGCTACACCTTTAAAAGAGTTGGGTTGATTGTTATAAAATGCATAAAAGCTTATCTCATTCTAAAAAAAATAGAGAAATAGAAGGAATGTGAGAAGATTGTGGTTATGCCTGAGTGGAGGGATTGTGTAAGAGCATTTTTGTTGTAAACCGAAATATGTGCTGAGAAACTTGTTAAACGCGAATTCAATGAGCTTAGAAGAATGTTTACTTAATAAACATTTAAATTTTTATAAGCTTTTGCGGCTGTTCAAGTGTAACTGTGTGGCTATAAGAGTAATTTTAGCTTTCTATTCGACACTAGCTATAAAGTAAAGTCTTGGTTGATTTGGTCGCATCACGAAATTCCCATTTATAGAATTGGACTATTATTAACTGTTAATGATTGCATGCTTAACGGCACGATATGGATCTCAACTGTCAACATTTTGTATAAAGTGCGTTTTTCATAATCAATTCTTTGATGATTTATGAATATCGATGGGTTGATTAATCTAATTTTTGGTTAAACTTGTGAAGGAATTTATCAACTTGGTTCTCATAAACTCGGATTCCGCATTGACTTTAGTGGTACCGGCAACGCTTTCGCATTATCATAAAATACGGTTATTTTAGCATGTCTCCCACAGCATTTTAGTTGTCGTAAAGCCTAATCTTTTCTGACAATAACGGAGAACCATTTCACCTCTTATTTTTATTTATGGTTAAACCCATTCCAAAGAACACCCACAGCATTTTTAACAAAAAGGGAGAGAGAAAGAAAGCTCTGTCCAAACACCCATTTTCGTTGAGCATGACACAACCAGCAAAGAATTTAAGGGTTCTGGAATTCGTGAGAGGGAAGGGCATAAGGTTCAACTTTGCCAAACGTCCTTCAACCTAAAAAGGAGGAGGAAGTAAACTCCTCTTTGGAATAGATGGAGATGTATGATGGCTCAGGAGGTGATGTACTCACATTTTTAACATAATCCTTCCCTTCAAAGTGGGAGATAAGGTGTTACCTAACTACCAAGTAAAGGGAAGATGAACGAGGAGGAAGCTCTTGTTGTTCCTGAAAACACTGGGGAAAATGCCTTTATTTCTAATTCTCATATTGTCTCTTCTATTCCGAGATAAAAGGGATATTGTCTACTCGAGAGCAATGTCCCTAGGCAAAAAAACGACCGAGGAAACATCATCATTGGAGAACATGCTGTTCTATATTTTTATTAGATTTTCTCCGCTTATCTCTAGTACATTTCCAACGGTAGCATTTCCTCCAGGCTTGGAGCTCTCTTCAAACACGTTTTGGATAATAAAGGATGATTCTGCGGATAGTAATGCGAGACTCATCTCCTTTCAGTCGAGGATGCTAAAAGATAAGGATCGACCTTATTATTATCTAGGAATGCGGAGATAGAGACTTGTAGAGAAACCAAGCTGGAAATTCTTCCTTACAAGTTTTTGTTGTCCAAAAATATTTCATGTGGTAAATATCATTTCATTTATCAAATTGTTTTAGAATTAATTTGATTTAGAAATCCGGTTGGGGCGGAGGAAATTGTATACCTAACTTTAATTTCATTACGGCTGACCTAAGAATATTAGTAAATGGAATAAAGCTCAAACATCTGCCGCTTCAACAAAATCCAGTTACTAATTAGGAAACAACGTTGTTCTTACATTTCTCCAATTATTCCACTCTGTGACATGAAATTTAGTACTGCTTGTTAATAAACTGTTCAAGTTTTTTCCTTTTAGTCTTTATGCGACGGTTGGAGTGTGGAAGTAGAGCATGAAAAATGGACAACTATTATGTAAAATGTCATGCAACCCAACAACCCAGTCTTATTCTGCTCCAGCATTGTTTTCCCTGACATTTAAATCTTTCTTAATGATTAGGTCAAAGTTGGAATTCCTTTCTTAAGTATTTCTTTTACCACTTGTCCAGACAGAAAGTTTTACCTGCTTAAGAAATAATCAATAATATTCCGTTTCCCTTCCCTGATTCAGCTTGTAGCTCACGCTATAATTTCTCTGTGTGTATGAAAAGTTGCAAAAATAATTTCTAAAACCTCACCTGTTTCTGCCCCCTTAGCTGAACAGCTTGCGAGCGAATTTCATCAGCAGTCGACTTGGTTATCCATCCATTCGACGTCCTATTTAGAATATCTGGGTGGCGTTTCCGCTTAGTGTTCTCTTCAACCGCTGCCTTTGCCGCACCTGTTACACCGGAAGAGAAAGGGGATTACTAGTGGATCATGCCATGTCACAATTTGACAGCCAAAAAATCCGCCAATCACATTATCCCACTATTTCATAATGATATATCTACTTTCATACATTTTTTACACTTTTTTAAACTAAACTTATTCGTCTTCCCTATCAATCATTTGGAGTGAATGGAAACCAATCCAATCCCAATAACTCTACACTTCCCAAGAGCCTTGCTCGTTGGAGAAACACAATTTGCCCATTTCCTTTCCCAGCTTCTCTTATTGCAAGTACACTCCCTCACTTTCTCCTTTTAGCTGCAGTGGCTTGAGATGAAAAAAGTTTTCTTTTTCACCAAGAAGGGATTACCAACAACATAATCTCATTAGGCTTTAACCTATATCCACCTTTAGTTGAAAGTCTACATATCAAAGCCATTCTGTGTACATTTATATCCTAAAGAAATTTTCTCTCTGGAGAGAAAGCAGAGAAAACTTTTTTCGAAACACTAGTTTTTTTATTATGAAAGTGGCAAACTTTTATATTCTCTGAATGCATTGTAGCATGAGCAGATTTAACCTGTCAAATGAGAAGGAGAAATGCTTCTGCTTTTTCTCCACTGGAATAAAAAGGAAGGTATAAAAAGACTAATAAATAGTAGATGATGCTTAGTAGAAAAATCTCACAATGGAAAAGAATATGTCAGGATTTGTTCAATTGACCGGATACATTTTTTTTCTTTATCAATAAAGGTATGCGGTGACTATCTACGATCCAAATTTTAACTGTTTTTAATACATACATCATCTAACATTTTCTTTTACACGAGTAAATAATCACAAAAACCTACATAAAAGGATTTCGTGATGCTCAACATGCAAGATTTTTATATTTTCCTAGAGTCGAATCTAGCAGAATGAGGATGAAGCATGTATTGATCACGTCTTATGAGAACAGCATCCCAGGAATGTTAGAGAAAGCTGGAGAAAGACTTGAATTCAAAGCGTACAACTGCACAAAACACATTTTGATGGGATGTGTCGAATGAGAAAGTAGAATCTAGTATGTATGGGCAAGTCACTAGCAGAATTTTTCTTTCCGGCTGACTTCTCTCCATCAGGAAACACAATTTTTTAAATATTTAAACAGCTTGGATGAAATGAGGCTGAGCTTACTGAGCTATCTATTCCATTCTCTCCCAGATGCTATCAAGCCATCTCAGTTTATGACAATTGGAGAGAATAATGCATCAAAATTTTAGCATAAGACTGGGAAACAAGGAGCCATTTAATTAGAATAGGCAACTACTAAAAAACAGCTCAATAGTAAGATACCATTCAGAGGAAAACAAGTTTAGTGGAAATGCTCTACCGAAAATAAAATAATTGTTTTGTATTTTCTACTTTTGGAACGAAATGGGGTGCAATGTTAGCAACAAATCTTTTCCAAAGCTTTTCCAACACACTCGGAAGTGGAGCTGAAAAGTGAAACTTTTCATTTAGTATAATTACAGCAGAGACAAGAATACCCTTGTCCGATCCGATATACATGGGAAGTACGGCGAATTGAAAGAGCTCGTTATAAGCTGCAAACTACACTAATGGCTTTTTCTCCTGTTTTCCGCCACAAATAATTAGGGAGAGAGAATAGCAAGATTTGCCCATTAAACGGGAAAAGTATGGGAAGAGGTTGAGAAAATGAGCTAACGACGATTAAAGCCCACTTCACGTTTCTATTAATTTCAGGACTCCATTCATTTCCCTTTTTATATAGTTTGTTATTTTATCCTATCTTCCAAATAAACAGTTCAAGTTGAATACGAGTGATAAATTATCAAACTCCGCCTGCCATCTCGTTGATTTTCAACTTTTCAGCTTAAACAAGTCCACACATCGCTACTATTTCAGTACACAAATCCATTTCATTACAGCTTCCTTTGCAAGTATTTAATAAATACTTTATCTTTGTTCTTCTGTCACATCTGCATCGGTATAGGGCGTGTTCGACCAAAACACCTCAACTCTCACTACCACAATACCATTTTGTCAGACACACTTTCCCCTCCTTTTATAAACGTATTGAGTAGCAATGAGCTTATATTTCTCCAATTACATGTAGCCACTTTCTCCGCTTCTGGTCCATATCGGGGGTTCTGCAGTGATCAAGCATAACATGGAAGATATTCATGGCTCAATACACAAATGCACTTTGTATAGAAAATTATTTCTTTCTAGAATAACTGGAGTAGCTGCATACACACTTATGAAATGGGTTATTCCTTGCAACAACAACAATTTCATTCTCTTTTATATCGCCCTACATTACTCCCATGTTTGTAGTGAACACATTGAGAAAGTCACAGATGGGAACGACTACCGGCGCTCTCATGGACGTTTATATGTTTTGTACAAAACTCTAATTTGTTTTCCTACGACAGAAGTAAAATGGAGAGAGAAAAGACAAGATATCGGAGGGGAATGGAAACTAATAAAATATTATCCTTGGCCATTTTTTACATATCAAATTCTTCAACTTTTTCTAGTTTCGCAGAAGATGCTCACTAAGCACAGTATTACATTCGATATTACACTTTTGAACAGTGTAAACTTTCACTTCGTAATAGCATTTTCTCTCTACAAGGAAAAAATTTGCTTGACGGATATGAATTCCTAATTCGGAGCTGTTCCACTCATCCTTCCGACTGTGTAGGGGAGCGACTACTTTCCACAACTAAAGCTTTTCAACCTCACCTCCCATCTATAAGTAGTGGGCTGGAGTGGCTGAGTGGAAAGCTCTTTACTATTTAGTGCAAGAGGAGAAACTCTACTTATTTTTATATATTTTTCTTCTATTCTAATAAACACTTTTATCCCGGAGCTTATAAATAAGGACAAACACTGTTTATCTTAATGGGTCCAAGCTAAAATGAAAATTCTAGTTTTCGAGCGCTTTACTAACATGAAATATGTTACTTGAAGGGGTTAGCCTTTCGGGAGAGTACTTCACTTACGCATACTAATCATAACGGCCTGCTTTGGAGAGGAAACTGTATAATTTTTTTGTGATTGGGTACTTTGCGACGAGAAAGGGAGTGCAAAAGTCGGATAAATTTTGTGTGGTGGTGTCAGCTTTTTTATTTGTGGACACAATTTGAATTTTAAAATATAGCATTTAAGACTAAATTAAACTAAAATAGTTGAGCATTTCATTCTATAAACTTGATATTGTTATTGTCAAAAAGCGTTTGTGCTTTGGAGTAAAAATAAGTCAAGTGTAAAGTCTGCCTCGCAAATGTTTGCAAAACTGCTCATATAGCATGACTAAGCTCGCCTGACCTCATGAGCTTTCACCAAGCGTGTGATACCTTCTAAAAACTACCGCCCCGAAATAATATGTAAAGCCTTGGAATTTATTTCTTAAACTTTGGCAATAATAAAAAGTTAATTTTAAAAATATCTCTTTCCCAATCAATTCCTTGGTGGTTCTCTACCTTCAGTTTTTCTAGACAAGCTAAAGACACCTAATTACTTTTCCTAATTATAGCCAGTTTGTGAAACCCTTTTTGCTATTCCTAACAAAAAATAGTATTTCCTCCATAAAAGCTATAAGCCAGGCGTGCTCAGCCAGCATAACTAATTTAATACATATTCATAGCAGTCCATGGAAACTCTTCTGTACCCAAAGGTGATACTTTTACACATCCTGCTAGAACCTGTACGCTCAGATGCTACCGCTATAAACTCCGAGCCAAGAAACTCTGTCTCTAAAAGAACCCTGCAAATTTTCATATGTAAATGTATACCGCATACAATGTTTGTCGTAGCGCTTTCTCCAGACCAACTTCATGTGATGGATCACTGGACACTAAGAAAAAACTGAGAGTGGATGGCGGACTCAGGTATAAAGGATTCTAACCGGTATGAAAACAAGATGTCGCAGTCTTGCTTGAAGGTTATGCTTACAATTATCCTATAAAATGTGCACGGGCCCATAGCTCAAGGCTTAAGAATAATGAGCTGGGAAAGCAGAGAGACATTGACAACTTTTCCTATTTTTAGCCTCAATGCAAAAAAAAATCTCTATTTAATTCCAATTTTAAATGATTTCAAAGGCCACTTTACAATTAGTTCTTTTTATGACAACTCATATTGATTTCTAGTAAAAGAACATGAGCTTTTTCTATTGATAAACTTTTATGGCAAATTTTACTCCTTCCATATCACATTTTGAAAGGGCTCAATAAAGGCGGTTATCTCCCTAACGAATCATTTCCACCAAAGATTGTAAAAAAAGTAAGATATAAGCCATGAAAGGGACTATAAGAGATTCCATATATCAAAAAGTAGTATTAATTTTTCACTATACGCCTATAACATTCATGGCTACATTCACATACTGCGACAGAAAGGCTAGTGTGGTGAAAGCAGGGCTGGATCTACACAAACTAGAATAAGATGAGCATGATGACGTGCATCACAAAATGAATGGCATAATAGAATAAATTGTGCGGAGTGAAACTGGAAAAAAACTCGTATGCGTTATAGGTATTCCCAAGATAGTAGGATGCGGCCAAGAGTTGAAGAAAAAATGGGTAAGCAGCAGAAGAGGAGAAAGCCCATTTTAACTCTGATTGTGATCTTTTAAAAACTCTTTTTTTCTGACATGTTTCACTTTAGCTACGCCTTCCATTACATTCAAGCTTTTGGAGGAGCAACCACTGTCCTTCCTTCGAAAATGTGCCAAGAAAAAAAACTTCTTGGGGTTAGAAAAGTTTTGGATGGATCTTATAATAAGAAAGTTAAATGGAAATGTTTTGGGTTATAAGATCTCGTGTAAAGTTTTTTCAAAATATAATTATTTCTAGTAAAATACCACATTTTAAACGGATTCAGGGATTCCATTAAAACGTTATGTTTCCTCTTGTATAAATAATGAAGGTACATTCATACTTCCTGAATGATATTTTAGGTGGGAAGTCTCTAGACATTTATAGCTTGTTTTCCACCTTCTCTCTCAGTCTAATCAATAAAAGTTTTTATGTAATTTTTGACATGCGCTCCCAATTATTAGAGAAGCCTTCACATTCAATAAGTGCATTATAGCTTGGCATCAAATCAAATTTGTTTTGGAGAGCCAACATAATAACTTGATTAGAGACGCTGTTTGTTTAAAGCGTTGCGGAGCTTTCACTACAGCCACAGTAGAGCTGAAGGCTCAAGCGGAAGTAGATTTATTTTTATGCAGTTCAAAAGAGTTTAGTGCAACAGTGGTCATCACGTAATCACTAGACACCACAACTTTCTCTATTTTTCAATTCGGAATTCCGACTATGTAAAGCCTAACCACATGAAGGGCTCAATTCGAGCAAACTAAACGAAATGTTTTACTAGATCAAATATTTGTAATGATTAACAAGTTAGTTATCAACTAGAGGAGGGATTAAGGTGAAAGCTGTCTGGCGATACGAGTTTCTATACGTTTCACTTGAAATGTAAACTGAACGACTTACTTGCCCACAAAACCTGCGACTGGGTGGAACGGTGAGGCTGTCGTACCACGGCAAGTTGTTGGTTATGCTGCGGTTGATGTTGCTGCTGGTTTAGGGACGACGGCTCTGCACGGCTCCCAACATACTCATGCCATTGGAAAGTACTACGGTACTCGGAGTGTAGTTGCTGCAACAGGATATACAGAGAAAAGAGAAAAAAAATCATTAAACTCGCCTTGGACAATGGGAGAAATGGCTAATGTCAATAACTAATCACAGTCACAAGCTACTACCGCTCCACTAAAACTTTGAAATTAGCACAGGTCTCGAGCTAAAAGACATAGCAGTTGCTAAACTCAATGATGAAGACTAAATATAGCAGTTAAATTAAATGCACAAATTACTTGATTGAAATAGAAAATGCCGAGGTATTATAGAGCGGTTCGAAATCAATGAAACACCAGAGAGGAGAAAAGAGATGGGATAGTCAAGAGCTAAATAAAATTATAACCTTTAGCTGCAAATCTTTAAATTCTGAATAGCAAGTCACAAGACGAATACAAAAAGAAAATGCGACAATTACAAATCCTTTTTATAGAAAGGCTTTCAATTACAAATATTTTAAACACGATAACATATTTTTTTTATAAAATATTCTCTAATTTAAACTCTTTTCTTATCGAGAACAACGACCAGGGACAAATGAAGGCGTACCGAGTTCTCTCAGGGTGAGGGTGACTTGTAATTGGTGGTGTTTCAGTAAACTTTTTTTTACTAAATTGTATGAGCACAACCACGGCACATTAACTTTCAAACTATTGTTCTTTTGCTCAGTCCAACTTTTAACATTTATTGTGCGGTGTTAGCAAGAGATGACCTCTTTTACTTAACTAGTGCCAGGAAGTTTAAGCTCTACTAAAAAACCTGTACTTTCTCTCCTAAACCCTGGTTATTAACTACTAACTTTTAACTTTAATTTCGTTTCTCTTTTTTTAAAATCTATATAAAAGCTTGTTTTAGTTTTTCTCTCTCGTTTTCAAGTGTCGAGAGTAGCACAAACCTTTTCCACAGGCATAGATGGACAAGCACGGCACAAGTTCCAAAAAGAACTGATCATGAGTGTAGCTTTTTTTATTATTGTGTGTGTATAAATTTTTTTAGTTTCTTCTTCCCCTTCTCTCTCTCTCTCCCTACCAAATATATCAATATATATTTTTACATTTATGAAATAAAGGCTTCCTCTCCAGAAAAAAACTACTTTCTTGAGAGGGCGACGAGGAGAGGGCAAGTGAAAAGAGGGAAAAGGTGAAATAAAAAGATGAAGTGGAAACGTAGCTTTTAGTAGAAGACTATACGATTTCTTTTTCAAGAGAGGCCTAAACGGAGAAAGTTATAAGGCTGCACAGATTCCCACACTAGCACAACACAAAGACACAGCAGATGAGATAGAAGATGGTAGACACAAGGAGAGAGCCAAGTTCCAGCTCAGAAAACTACTCTGATCATCCTACTCCCCTACTATTTTTATAGAAAAGCTTCGGAAAAATGTGAAGAGTTTAAATAGTCGTAATAACTTTGTCTCTTGCACAAATCTATTGGTGATGGTGGCACTGTCCTCGGGAGAAAGTGAAATTGTGCCAGCTCTACATATTTAGTTAACAGTGATCATGACACTAACTCAGGATAACTGGGGAGAGGTAAGCCTGAGTTCAACGGTTTCCTCCTCAGTAAAACGGGTATGACGTGTGTAACGTTATTTCAAATAATTTTACAATCCTACAACTCCACCGCCTCTTGTTTTATTAGAGTCTGAAAGAGAGAGAGAAAAAATGCTGGGCTGTATTCTACTTTTTTTCTCGGGTATGGTGGTGGTGATGTATACAATATTTGTATTTTCACTCAGATAGGATGAAGGATAGTGTGATGATGATGCAGCTCTTCCTCCACTCTCCAGTCTAAACTGAGCGAGGAGAATGGAGCGCTGGTTGGGATCGTATCGTTGCTGTCTCCCTCCTTTCTCCATCCCATATAAGTTTCGTGGAGGATATAATATTACGGGCTGTCAACCTGCCTTTATTTCCCCTCCGTATTTTACCAATTGACTGCGCTTATTCTCGCTTTGCATTTCCTCTAGTAACAGAATAGGTCTTGCATTCAACATCCATATTCACCCTCGCCATAATGCTTTCCCTTAAGCTTTCTTGTCACTCTTCTTAGTTGTCGATACAGCATTAGCATGATTACTACTGTGATGGCAAGATAGCAACTGCAACCCGGCTAGAATTGGCTATAGCCAAGAAATATCCTTATTTCCAGAATGAACTGGCCATAAGCGGTGCTCCTGGAAAGGCTATAATTTTAGCGTTATCCAGCAAAACAGTATAAGCCGCACGTTCTCATCTCCATTAGCATTGTTTACTATTCGGGCTTTACTAGTTGTGGTGTGTCCACACTACTATTAAGAGAACATAGTGAAAAGATTTGTTGAGAAAATGGAGTGAGCAAGAAAAGAAAAATACTCCATGATACCCTTAATACAGTTGGTAATGAGGGAGGAAAAGCGGAAAAAGCTGGCCATCACACTGAATCAATTTCACTCATTGGGAATAGGAGCATTAGCATCACCATCAGCCATGAGGAAAGTGCAGTGCTCATGAATTATTCTGGAAAAGTTATGCAATATGGTGGAGCTGGTCTGCTGCTACTGCATCTACCCATTTCACTAGAGAACATCATTATGCGACTCATACTCAAGAACATGAGAGAAGCGAAGGAATACTTGGGCTAAAGTAATTCCGCAAATCGAAGAGAAAGATCGACTTTCTCAGAATAATCTGTAGACGTGTGTATGCACAGGGAAAAGTGTAATTCGGGGCGACATGTCTTGCCGCAGATCTTCGTTCATGTACTCCCATTTGTGTTGATGGGAAAAGTGATAAGGCACATGCCATGGTAAACATTAGGAAAAGTGGACAATATTATACTACTATTTCGCAGCCTGAATATGGACAACTTTTTTTCGGGGAAAGAATGCATTGTGATTGTGATGTGATCATTGCAGGCCAATCTAGTGGAAGGAGTTGATACAGAAAGGGTTGCTTCCTGTTGGAAACTCTGGAGTGACTATAGGTTGGATTTGGACACGCCGAATCGAGTGAAAAATGTAGGGAGGAATGGGAACGATGAGACATACATGTATTACTTTGATACGGGGTATCCTCTGCTTGTAGAGTGAAAGCGAATCTCTTTCACGTTTCCTTTGCAAAAGCTTTAATATGGATGGGCTCGCTGAATAAATTATATAATGTGTAGTTTAAGCAAAATATGGAATGTTTTCGCTCCTATTACAAGGATCTTCATGTCTAAACTTTTTGAATGTTGTCGTGATAAAAAGTTTTACAATAAATAAGCTAGTTTTCACCTCAAACCCCTTTTTTATTTGGAGACTGATGTCCTCCATTTAAATCATTGTGACACAGAAAAATTGTAAAACCTTTCATTTCCCCTATTCCAAGATTGGATTATGTCAAATATTTTGCAATTTGTATGCCTGTTAGCTTCTCAACCTTATCAAGATTGGAATGGAGATGAGCTTTACTCCTGTAGCAATGAAGATGCTCTTTTTTGGAAATGGAAATGGAATGTTCCACAACTGTCTATCTTTGAGTCGCGTGGATCATTCCTTTTCCATCCTATTTCATCCAGAGCGGGTGTAGAAAGATGTGAATGCTATGCGGAAACATCATCTCATTCTAACGCTTTCTACTTTCTCTTCCGTTTTCATTATAAACTTTGAAAGTTTACCTGCCCTACTAAAAAGTTTGATTTATTTCATCATACAAGTTATTTGATAGCTGATAATCTAAACTAATCTAAACTTAAATTACATTTTTCGTGAACATGTTTTGTAAATTGAATCATATCAAAAAGTTTGCTAAATGAAGAAAATCATGAAAGGTGATTGGAGATGAGCAGATTAGACCGATGGTTTAATTTCCTTTCTAGTTATTCCAGTTAATGTTATTACAGCTAAAATGGGTTGTTGAATGGGTCTTATTAGAATGCGGTAATTATTTATTAAAAGAGAGAAATAGACTTGAGATGAATGGGGTAACAGCAGAGAAATGCCGATAACTTTTTATGGTCAAACAAGTCCATTACAAAAGTGAAAGAGGTGGGTTAATTGGTAGCCGAAATGAATTTCATGTTGCCTCGGGTATAAGATACTTTTGTGGAGAAAGTGAAAGAAAAGATGGTGAAAGCAAATACAAAAGGGAACGTATGGAAGAAGCAAATGTATAACCTGGGTAATTATATTTCGCTGAGAAAATGCAAACCAGTTGTTTATATCAGTTATCTAATCCTAGTTAGTATTAATTTCCTCTCCGGACTACTCTGCAGGTTGAGAGAAAGCATTAGAAATATTTGTTCCATTACCCTCGCCATCATGCGATCTTCCTATAGACTCTTAGACTCGCACGGAACGGATGTTGTGCATTCCATTTTCCTCTCAGAAAATAGCACAACGTTCCCTCACTTCTTCGACTCGACTCCTTCTTCCCCTTCTAAGTTGCCGGCACCTTTCTCCCTGCATCAGCTTGGACAACAGTGGGAAGG
This sequence comes from Rambutsinella grinnellia, assembly GCA_027743725.1. Taxonomy (NCBI): domain Eukaryota; kingdom Metazoa; phylum Arthropoda; class Collembola; order Entomobryomorpha; family Entomobryidae; genus Rambutsinella; species Rambutsinella grinnellia. The sequence continues at coordinate 51,469 of JAHZMU010001625.1, forward strand.
AGGAAGAGTCAGGGAAACACACAACTCTCTCTAACTAGTGACAAAAAACTTACTTTTTTTCTATCACTTCAACTTATTTTACTCACACCCAACCCAAAGGGGAACCCTTTTACTTGCTATTAAGCGGAAAACGGTCACATTAACCAAGTCGCTCTCACAACTCGCACAGGAGGAGGACCACACGTTGAGGCTCAGGAGTGTAATATTGTTTTCCTCTAGAGAATACCAAACTTACTCTTTTCCCACTCACTTTTTTTAGGGATTCTATTTTTTCACTCTAAAACTCAATAATTTATACATAGCTTAAGTTATATTTTTTCTATATAACCTGCATGCGAACAGAGAAACCCTATTACCCATCTATTTCCCTGACCACACCTCATTTCCCCGGGTTTTATGATGGCTTTTGAGGTCGACTTCATCATCATCGGTTTGTTTATTGTTTCCCTCTTGAAATGCCGTCGATATATGGAGATTGGAAGTGAGAGCTAAGCTATATAAAATATTTCAATCTTATTCAGTCCCCATTTTGGAAATTGATTTAGCAATTGCACTCCACCATATTATGGGATAGTGACGCTCCACTTCAGACAGTGTTGGAGATCTTTTTACAAAATATATTCCATGCTTTTCCCTCTTCCTCATCCAATAAAATAATAAAGCTTGTTAGAAAGCCGGGCAAAAAGAAATCTGTTTGATGCAGAGTGAAAGTTTTATATGGCATGAGAACACATATGGACTATTATTGCCAGAAAGAGGCATTTTTTTAGTAAACATGCGAGAAAAAGTGGAAGCCACATACAGAGCTTTTCCGCAAAAGATGTTGAGGATAAAAATCATTGCGGTTTCCCTCCGCACACACGTTAAATCAGGAAAAAAAGTTGGCGAAGGACGGTAAAGAGGGATAGGAGATTAGAAAGATGACTATTGAGACATGTTTCTTGCCAGACGTCTGATAAAGATGGAAAAAGGCCGAAACTCCCAAAAAAAAGTAGAGTGCAAGTAGAGCAATAATGTTGACAATTTAATGACCCTCAACATGGAAACTTTTCTTTGACAGGGATTCGCGTGATCTTAGGGGTTCTTAAGTGAGTTGGATTTGTTTGGTACAAAAAATTGTAATCTCTCTTGTTTTTCGCAGCTTCTGCATTGACAGGCTTCAGAGAATTTATTAAAGAAAAAAATAACGGCTTAGTTCAGAGATTTCGTCGTCAGGTCTAATAAGATTAATTAAACATGCGAAAGAGTCAGACTGGACGCTTACTTTATAACCAGATTTTATTGTTCATTCCAAGGGTAAAGGAGTTTTTAACAGTTAAAATTATGAATGTATGTCGAATATTGTGTTTCCTATAACTTTCCACCAGTAATAGTCTGTTTCTAAGTGGGCTCCGTGTTAAAGCTCATTGAATGTTTTCCAGCGTGAAGATTTGCTCGACGGCGTGAAGTACATTAGCAACCGTGATGGTGGGCTCCCTCAGCTTTTCTTCGACAGGGAGAAAGTCCCTAGGAGAATGATCCAGCAAAGAATCCTCCCGATCATTGGAGTACACGCCAGTCTAGAAGAAAAGAGAAAGTCACTCTTAATTTTGTTGGATGTCACCTTTCATCAAGTATTCACTGGGTAATTGCATAAAGAAGAGAAAAGCCTTGACACAACTCAATTTAAATTTAACAAGTCGAGAAAAGGATAGATTGAAATTGAAATGTAATTGAAATTCACGACTGCTCACCTCAACTAAAACGCTGAAACACTGCTCAGCTTCTTGCATATTCTCCTTTTCTGGGTCTCCCCCAAGGAGATGATAAATATTACGTGCTCCCGTCGCAACCGACCGCTTCGCTGTCGCTACCGCTTGCGAACGTGACAGGTACTGATTATACAGGTTGGCTCCGAAGATGTCAGTATTGATGTTGTCACTATAAAGCCAATGCAAAATGTGATTGGAAATGATAAAGATTAGTCTTTAAAATGAAAAGGCTTTAAAGGAGCACCAAAGAAATAAAAGGTGAATAAGTAAAGTGAAGCTGACAGCCTTACCCGACTGCATAGAGTCTTCTGATAGGCCCGTCAATCCCAATTTTTCTCGCATGTTTTACCAGCATCCGTTCAGCATGGAAGTAGGTTATCTCACTGGGCTTCCCGATCAAGGCTGTGTAGACTAAGTCTTGGCCGGTAATTTTCTTATAAAGGTTTTCTAGACATACTAAGAATGCCCCATGGCCAAACCTGTAACGTTTTAGAAAACATTTAAACTTAGCTTTCGTCCAGGTTCAAAAGTTAATGACAAACCTTGGCATGCACGCCTCCGCCATCCACTGCAAGTCCATATTACATGCGAGAATAGGTAGATGCGGTTTTGGAACAACCCTCGGTGCTTCAGTGGGTAAGCCATTGGTCATCAGGACGTCAATCAATAGCTGGAGAGAGGTTTCCCACCTAATGGGCTCGCCAAAGAGTACGATCGCCTCCACTCGAGAGAAGGACTCCTCCTTTAGTGATGGCTGTAAAAGGACATGTCAAGGTACGATTTTTTCCATGGTCACATTTTTCAATTTCCACCCATTCTACATCACTGTGTATGAAAAATGTACCGCTGAAACTCTTCGCTTGTGGTCGACCGCATCCAGGACCGGGAACGTTTGGCGGACATCATCTATCGTTGTGATCTTAGAGAAGCCCAAGTTCTTCGCGATGTCAACGACTGGCCCCTGGCCGGAAACAAGAACCTGCTTGTCATGATAGTTTTCAAAGAGGCGGAGGGGAGAATGAGCCATCACTACTTGGTCTTCATGAATCTACAATAACAAAAGTCCAACATAAATAAATATTTTTTACAAGATTAAATAAAAGAACCACTTCATAATCAAGTCTTCATTACCTCGATGCCTAACCAATTGGAAAGTTGTACAGCTTTGTCGTGTCGGAGAAGATTACCCGCATTTGTTACAAAAACGGTGGGAACGCGAAACCCTCCTTTTCCATCCAACAGTTTATGAAACGCTTCTGGAGCAAAGGGCAAAACCTTCTTGCCTCTGACTATTACGCCATCGATGTCAAACAGTAGTCCAAAATTAATGCCAGTCTACAAAATACGCAGGAAATGTAATACATTCAACTCAAAAATGAGATATTACTTCAAATCATATAACTTGCCTGCTTTGTTGAGCAAAACCTCCTAGCCAAAAATTCCTGCCGCCCTCTCCGACTCGCCGACTTGCATAGAAATTTTGCAAACAATTCAGTGGAAAAGTGACCCCCAAGCCTTAGCGTACTTTTACAATTTTGCATAGCCATCTTGGATTATATAATTTCGTAGAGATTACAAGCCTGAAGGAGATTCTTTGATTAAGCTTATCGTTTCCAATTAACTTTGAAACAATTAATTCCCCCTTTAAATTATTTTTAGGAACTCCTTGTGTGCAATGGAAATAGTGTAAACTTAATAACATAAATTATTTACATTCTTGTCCAAAACATCATAATTTATACATCAAAAATTATCCCTCCCTAAATTCAGTCAACGTTAAAGTATTCTACTAACTCGCCCTCCATCCATTATACTAATTGCATCTAGAAATACTTTATCTAAAAACTTTTACTTGACATGAGCTATTCTGTGCGAAACTATTTCACATGCTATTACGTAAATGGTGACCACAAACCAGATTTTATAACTTAACCGGTAACAATAATACTTGGCTCCCAAGGTCTTTCCTTATTCGGAGCACAAAATCTTCATGACAGCACCACCTGTCCAACAGTGATCCTCCTTTTATTAAAAAATAAACAGTTTTTTTATTTAAAAAAAACCATTACCAAATGAAATAATCTGCTTCAAACTTACTTTCAAGTTAGTTAATCAGTGGCTCATTCTTCATTTAAAGCTCTCTAAAATACTAGTTGTTAAAAAAAATTCCTGGAAAGTTAAAGCTGGCAAGTTACCATCCCTGACGAGTATTTAAAGGTAAGTAATATTTTTATAGCACTATTTTCCTCAAAACTTGAGTCTGGCGTCACTTAAGCATCAGCTCCAAGAGCTGTGCTCCACTAACTCGAGAAACTAATCATTGCTCAAAAACTCCAGAGAAATCCCTAATGACTTTAGTCAATATTGGAGAGCGGATCGATGGCCAATTTTTCTTGTGCAAATTCTCATATGGACTATGTGCAGATTTTGTATGCGTCACATATCCGGGTAGACTTCTCCAGGCAAATTCCAGCAGAATTATTATTGCATAATGCAGCCCTCTTAATATTTCCCTAATAGCACTTAGCCTTTGTCACTGATTGATAATACCTGTCTCTATTATTGATTATAACTGATTAAAGTTTCTTTCACCAATTAAATCTAATGGAATATTATGGAATGGTCATGACTCACTTAACTTGAATACTGATTGTTTTCAAAAAGAATTATATAAATACAGTTAACTTATTAATTTCAAGGTTTTAGGCCGCACCTGTTTATCACTGGGATGTTTTTTCCTCAATCGGGATTAAATAAAATGGTTAAATAAATGCAGATTTTGTTAAAGTAATCCAATTAGGTTGAAGAGACACGAGATTAAGTGGGAGCAGCTGATCACTCTCCCATCTTGAAAACGTTTGGGTAACCCAAATTGGGTTCTTGAGATGCTCACACCTCGAAAAAAAAAGTGAATAGCTTTACTCAATTCGTCTGCATTTATGCCCTATCCCCATCGAGACGAGATCATGTCTGGTTGAGATATGAAATATTTGCAAAGCTAATCTGTGAGCACGTCGGCGTGGCAGAAGAGAGATTAAATTTAACTGGGATTTAGTATTGCGAAATGATTTATGAGGTGGTGGAGGAATTTTGCTGAGTTTTCATTCATTTCATGATTCATGACGTCTGATGATCTCCGATAAAAATGCGAGGTTTTAAGGGAAATGGACGATTTGTCAATTTGCCAAGGGATGGAAATGTTTGCAAAATTTTGGGCAAGAGGGAAGCAAACGTTGTGTTTTTAGAAGGCAATTTATTCTTTTCATGAAAATATATTTGCTTAAAATAGTGAGAAAAATGGTATTAATCAAGTAAATCGATTTTTCAATCGTAAATATCAACTCGTTTAGGGAAATAAATTGATTTTTCTTTTATTTGGTCGACACAAAAAAAGGTATAAAATTTGGAATTGCGAATTCATAAGTCTTTGGAATGGCAACTCTATTGGAAAGGTTAGAGTTATACATCAAATTACCATAAAAGTTTTTTATTGAGCGAATTTCATAGAGGAAATTGATCATAATCGCATAGGCAGAATTGTCAGGATACATTTTGCAATTTCCATTTTGACAAATTACAAGATTATTGATTCCTCGATTCATATTGAGTCGTCCTCATTAGTTTTCACTCGACGAGAAAGAGAGAGAGAGAAATTTTGTATGCAACAAAAGCCGATGTGTCTGAAAAGGCTCATAAAAGTTGCGTGAACTACTTTCCTTAAAGCCGAATGCATATGGAATTCTTGGCTGTTTATTCTGATAATTTTCTGCCAACTACTTTCATATGAATACTGACTTTATATAATTTACTTAGATCGTGTCCACAAATTAAACATTTACACTTCTTTTTTTAATCTATGGAACTATCTTGATCCAAAAATATAGAATTGTATTGTTCATGACATGAAAAAATTACATCTCTTTAATAATTAATATAAGTTATATCCCCATTACGTCTTTTGGTGGAAAAAATGAGACAGGAAATGGATAATGGATTACTCTGCTTTGCGAAATGTCACTCATAACCTTGACCCAATGACATTCATATTTTCTCTTCATGCTACATTAGCACATTCACCACACTATATTCTAGTAATTGTTGACAGAGCAGTAAACCAAGAAAGAGTATAAATTTTGTCATGCTCTCCGCTTAAATAATATTTTTAGTCAGACAGCACATGCAAGCCGCATGGATCCCAATATTTGAAACAGAGATGAGAAGAAAAAAATCAGCTAATTTTGCCAATTTCCATCTTACTTGACGCCTATATTCCCAATTCCTTCTCAAGCCGCTGCTCTTCCATTTCTCTCCCGAAGTATTACTTCTTTTGTCTTAAAAAAAGCGTTTAAGAAAGCTCGCCAAAAACTCCACGTAGGTATCAACTGCATCTATTTATAAGCTGAACAGGAACAAAATAAGCCTAATGGTAATAATAACTATACCTAAATGCCACTTTCAGGATGTTCCCACATGCTCCTCTCATTCCGATTTCAGTCGGGACTTCATCAGTCTCCCGAGAAATTGAAGAGAGACAGGACAGGAGTGGAAACCGTGATGTAAATTTTTTTTGGCAGGAATATCACCTCTTCTTCACGCATCCTAGTTTTTTTTTCTCTTCAAAAAACCTGGCTTCCATTCCATCCTTGTACCTTAAGACTTTTTAATGTCTTTGAGAAAAGGTATGGCTTGGGATTGACTGCACCATTTAGTTCCACAATAAACCGATTAAATAAAAGGGATATTCATGAGGTATTAAGTGAGGGATCATTTCGAACGGAAATGCTTTCTACAGACTTTTCTGTACAACAGAAACCCGTAAAAGAAAGGTAATGCCTCTTGTTGAATGGCTACTTTCATTTAATACAGATCAAGTTGATACTGAACTAATGAAGCTGAAGGAGATTGCAGAAGCTGATATTTTATGAAGAAGGTGTGCAAAACCTAATTTTAATTTTAAACCCATGAAACATATCTGGTTTAATCTGGAATTGATAGCATCTTGCGTTGAATATCATAATTTATGTAAATTAGCAATTAGCAACTGGCAACTCAGCAATGGAACTATGAACCCAGCCTACGCATCATACTTAATTTTCCAAGTGCCTTGGCTTCAACTTTTTCCTCTAGCCATTCACCGTTCTTGTGGCTTCCCACACACAAATGATATGGTAATTTAGCCACGTGAATTTTGAAAAATTGTGAGGTCGCCCAAAAGCATCCTTCACCTTCTTGCTGGCGAAACCGTATAACTTTTTTATAACATTTTCTCTTTCCAAAAGGCAAAAATTCCATCACAGTAATAATAAGTAGTGAACTAGTGATGAGTAAATAATATTGGAATATTTAAAGAAATGAGAGAGAAAAGTTGATATGAAATGGTATAAAAGTGATATGACACGGAGGGAATGATGTGGTGCAAGACCTTCATCTATTTAATAGACTTTCACGACTCTGTGTAGGAAGAAAGGGCGTTTTATTAAAAGCTGAGCGACCGCTTGCTAGGTCATGCATTTCGAAAACTGTTCACTCACTCCCGTACTCACTCACCATCAGCATTCCTTTTCCCAAGGAAAGATGTGAGTGGCAAGGCAAGAAGTTCCATTGGAAGTGGATGGGGACGACGTCAAATAAAAAAGCACTTTAAAATCTCTCTGATTGTATTAGTCACGTTATATATAATTGGAGCTGGAGCTACATCTCGAGCTCTCTCCTTACTTCCCCACTCGCTCAAGTTGACACGGATCCAACTGACTCTGGGAACGCGATCAAGGAAAGCGAAAAGAGATAAGTGCAGGCAGACAGTGCATGTCGCTCCCTCAACTAGAAGTGACTCTGATCATTTCTAAGTTGTGATCATGATCAAGAATATTATTTTCTCCTTTGTCTCTTGCATACAAGTGAGGAGTAGTGTGGAACGGTAGATTCTTCTTTAAATAATGATTGAACTATTTTAAATTATTGTACATTCCAAATGCTATAGCTTAATGTGTCATCCACTCCGCTCTGAATTTCACGGTCAGTTAAGATCATATCAAAGGTTCCGGCACCGTATCCCGTGGAGGAAACCATGTCTTGTCATAAAACTGCATGAATCCATGAAATTAGGATGGAGTGAATTACAAAATTTCTATTCACGATGGATGACACTCTTCCACAAGGAAATTATTTAATCACAAATCTGCCGGGGCTCTTGTTCTGTCAGCGAAACAAAAGGGATGAGTTATTATCCGGCATACTCTTTGAAATTATGCGAAATGAAAGGGGAACAAGCTCCAGTTCACATGTGAAACGTATAAGCAAAAGAATTGCTTCGTTTCCAATAATTTGTTTTAAAAAATTGGCCCATACTAAAATATTGTAATACTCTTTAATTATGCAGACGTCCTTGTTACATTTAAAAAAAAGGATATGACGATGACATGCTTAGAGACTATCTAGTCTAGAGAGAGATAGAACGGGTGTCATAAAACAAATAAAATTTCATGGCACTTTACAATCTTTACATCTGTAACGTCACCTTTTAGAAGAAACAAAGCCATTACTACCAAGTATTGTCTTCTTTTGAAACCAAAAAGCTTCCAAAAATTGTCTCATAATATTGAAACAAGCTGGGAATGTTTTAAAAGTGTGACAAATGACAAACATTTAATGGCAACAAACTTACCAGAATATGTAATAATAACCTTTGCTCCCTGTATATCCACTATTAAAGTAATGCATCAACCTTTTTCCCATCGTCACCATCCAAGCCGCCACCGTCAAGGCTCTTTGTTCAAAAATATAACTTTGGGAGGACAACTCCACCGCCCTTTATATGGCAATCGTATCATCGCCACCTTGATTGCCTGCTCTTTCTACATTATCAACTATTGTCTGTAGAGCTTTTGCGGGGTCCAACTTCCTCACAGCTTCCTCTTTGTCAACCCCTCAGTGACAGAAGAAATGGGTGAACAGTTTTAAACCTAATATATTATTGTTTGCTATTCTCAAAGTGAGATTTCAAGGATTTCCGAGCATGACGCACCGCAGCCACAGAAAAGATTGTTAGGTCGAGTCAAAATAATGGAGGAAGGGAAAGAAGGAAGAGGAAGAAATTGGTGTTGAGCGATTTCGCAAAATTCTCCTTCTTCACACGCCACTCTTCTTTAGTGGGAAAGGGAACGGTTAATCTTCCGTTCCATGTAGAATACAATATCTTCATCTGAAGCAAAAGACTTTGCATTCTGCATGGAGATAAAAATCATTCTGTAATTGATATGCCAAGCCTAAAGTTATTTTTAAACCTATTAATTTTTAAAAATACTTCATATTCATTTCAATGATGGATCTCCGTCGTAAATTCGTAGATTATAATCATCTTTGTCCAACATTTCGCTTCTCTCTTTGTCTTTTCAATATAATCCCGGCACAATTATCTTGATTCGAATCCGGATGAGTCTCGTTTTATTAGGTTGGCTATAGGCTTATTTTGTTAAACGAAATATCATATTCCCCAAAGGTTTCGATTGGCTTGATCGAACAATAAAGTCGTTGTTTCATCTAAATCTGGGCTTACCTCTAGTTTAATAGAAGAGCTTTTCTTTGTCATATGAAAAACTCTCTGAGACTCCTGATCTGTACTACTCCAAAATGTTAAATTCCAAGCTTCTTGGCACTAGCTCTTTTCTTCATAAAAAAACCTGTCTTTGTTTCCTCCTTGTATTAAGACAGTTCTAGAACAAACGAGTGGCAATCTTTAACTATGATGGAACGGAAGCCAATTTTCGTCACATTATTCATGAAACTTTTTAGCAAACTGGAAACAATTGGTATTACGTAATATATAAGCGTAATTATTTGAACTGATAGGCTTTTCCCCTTCCGTCACCCGAAGTTTAGGTCCATGTGCAAACACTGAGGTGAATGATATGATTACAACCACCTTCTACTTATCAAGTTGATAAGCCCCGTTGAAAGCTTAAAGGTTGTGGAATTGTGTTGAGGTCAGTTGTAGAATTCCATATGAGATTGTCATGAATTATCACGTGTTTCTTTAATCTCAACATTGTTATTATTCCATCACATTCGGAAATGCTGATAACTTATCCAAAGTCCAATGTAAAAATACCTTCAATTCTCTAACCAAGTTTCTTGCTTGGGAAAGTCTTTTGTTTTCCAAAGAAAAATGTAATGGTTCAGTGAAACTACAATGCAATAGGGGAAACGCGCATTTAGCTTAAGCTGCTATGACGAAAGCGCAACGTGCATAGAATTTAAAGTGCGAAACGGTTAATTGAGTTCAACTCTTTTAAGAGCATTTCTATATAATAGCTCATTAAACCAGGAAAATAAACATTACTCCCACACGGGTCAGAATTGGTGCAGGTTGTTAAGAAGCTAATTATTTTTTTTACTGTGATTGACTTTTCATATGCTATTAAAAACGCTTCACTTCACTTGACAAATTCTCCAATTCGATGTGAATGAACTCAATAACTTGTTCTCAAAACCTTCCAAAAATTTCGACACTTTTCCCTTATTCGAAACCAGATGTGCCAAAGTACTCAAACTATTCGCTTTTATCGTCTACAATGCCATGATTTTTTCAACTTTCTGTAAAAGCAAAAGTGCTTTAAAAGCTGTTACCTGCTTTCCTTCCTTTTAATCAAAACATGCAGTATGCAAGGGCATTTAGAAATTGTAAGAAATGTGTAAATTCCTACAAATTTCTTACCAAAGTCATGGTTCTGGTTACTCAATAAACAAATTTCAAAAGAAATACTATGCATTTCACTCCGAGAGCTTCATTCCCAAACAAGATCTTCTTATTCTTTTCGAAATTCAGTTTATTCTTCCATCATCTTCCACAATCTACGCTTCAAATTCATTCCATTTACTAAGGCACTAGTTTCAACATGTCAGCCATTAAATTTATATCTTCTTTCCTTACCATTTCACTACGATAAAATTCTTTATGCACACTTCATCTTTTCTCTTGAAACTTTCCCAACTCTAAAAAAAGTTTTCGAAAAAAAAATCTAATACTCCTCGCGAGTATCCTTCTCATCTTATTTAATGTGGCAGGATTAATCTGATAATTGCCCTGATTGTCAAGAGAATCAAGATGTACCATTAAATCCAATTATTTTATTGGGTTGAGAAGGGTAAGCTCCAACAAGTGTAATGTAAGCCATAAATCTATAGAAAAAGTTGAAATGGCGTATTTCAAATGATTTACTGAATGCGCCCTACCACCAAGGTCACCGAAAATAAGGATAACAAAAGGTGCGTAGATCCAAATGCAAAACTTTTCGTTCAAATAAACTCTCTTCCCATTTGCCAATATGTGGGAATGGAATCAAACGCAAACAATTTTATATAAATAACCCGACTTTTCATTTCGGTGATAACGACGAAACCGCTTCTACGTTATAGAATCTTGATTTCCCTCGCCGTATTTTCTCTTATCTTGGCATCCGTCTTATCTAAATATGACAGTTTCTGAAAGCCTAAAAAAACTAATAATATTCTGAGGTGAAGCCAGAGGATCACTAATAATTATAGAAGATTCTAAAGGTGACCCTCGAATCTCTGACTATCATTTCATTTTTAACAACCTCATCTTCTAATTAGAGATTTTACGGTATTTAAAAGAAAGATTTTGAGAATACTTTTTTTGCGATATAAGTAGCAGTTGCACAACTGCATGATAATCAAAAGGATGACTAGTTTTTTTTGGTACTCCAAGCCAAACGGATCAACACAAGTGGATACAACATTATACGACTTCCGCTTAAGAAAGTTCGGAATGTGCTTGTAAAATGTCGTTTTGTCGCTGTCTTTTCAACATTCGAAAAAATATTGTCCCAGCTTACCGAAAATCTATAGTGTATTTGAAACGAAATAATATGCTTCCTCTCCCGAAGAATTGTACAATGTTGTGTGGAACACTAGCATAAAAAATCTTATGAAACTGTTCCACCAAGCTTGAAATTTAGGCTTGGATCCAACACCATTCGGTAATCTGCATAAGTTGTTGGTGACCCTATCTGTGCTTTTAGTTTATTTTTTTCAGCTTCCTCCAATACTCCATTTCTTTAAAGTTTGTCCTAATAGCAATACGTGATTCTCTCTGTCCCTGGGCCAAAAAGTGATTAAAAAAGGCTGGTGTGTCGGGATCTGAGGCCCCATTTGGATTTTGGTAGCAGCGCCAGAGCGTTGCTTCACTTCCTGTTTCTCACCACTTTAAAATTTGCATGTGGTAGTGTGGAAGTTGTCCTGCCATTGTTTTTTTTCTCTTGTGCAACAATAGTTTGTCCCTAGTTTGGAACCGCGACCGTTGTTGGTAAGTAAATTATTCCTAAAAATTACTCCCCTGATAGGCTAGTGAAGCTTTCAATAATCATGGCAGTTGGGACGTGTCTCATGATTCTTTGAAAACTTTTTCAAAGTGTTTTAAAAAAAATCATTTTATGTGAATCCTAATCCTGGAGATGGGAGCAAGTTCTAAGTGTAAAATTTTTTCAGTGATATTAAATATGTTGAAAGTGTATGAAAAGATTTTGTAAGAAAAAAAAAGCCTTTTGGAAAAGCAATTTTTTACATGCTAAAAGGAAGGAAACTGCTGAGTAAGGAAAAAGAAAATAAACCATTTAAAAATTTTAACAACTCGCATAGCAATTTAATAGCAGATGGCAGAATTCCCTATGTACAACTTGCCCCGTAGCGTTTAAAGCAATTCTATTTAGAATAATTGAGCATTAATAATTATAATTTGTGGAGAGCAGACATTAGCAAACAATATGATCATAAATATACATTTTTTATACTCATCATAACAATCCATTTCACACCTCTTCCTCCAAATCATCTCTGAGAATCCATCCTCGAAGGAAAACGCTTTTTTTTCCACAGAGCTTTTATGAACCGCTTATCTCTTTGCGCACGAGGAGCTCACTCCGAAATGGGAATACAAAAATAGCATCTTTATTCAGTGAAATATTTTTACTCTGCGCGAATTGGACTGTGTGGAAATTATATCATTGCTTGCCTCTCTCTCTCTAGTTCCAACTCGTTCGCTTCAGCTCACCTTGAAAGAAATAGCTTGTAGAAATACGGTGGCTTCCCAGTGTTCCCAGACGGGAACCCTGCCACCAAGCTTTGCTAGAGAACCAGTTCGCACTCCAATCTCAACACTTGCAAGTGAAACGAGAGAGACAAAGTCTGCACACGATTTACGTAACTTGAAGAAGGTTGAAGCAATCTCTACCAGAAACATGTGTCTTCCTTGATAATGGAAAAATTGGCAAATCTGTCGGCCATTTGCACGTCACACGAATACCCATTTTCTCACAAACTTAATAGCTTATTACAAATTAAGCAAGAAATAAGAATAATATTTTATTATACACGTGCCCCCTTCCAAAACTCCAAACAAACTCAAGTCAAGAAATGATAAGATGAAAATTTTTCTGTCGAAATTTCTTTTATATCCCCTCATTTAAGGCCCTAATTCTTAACCGATTAAAATATCTTTTTTCCTTAAAGAAAAGCATGAAATGAGAAACGCACAAGACAAAACAAAATCATCATCTCCAAATAATTTTTTCTCACCTTTTCCCATTCACCAACTCTGCTTATCCACGTCAATCCTCAAATAACTTGGTACATGTGGCATGAATGACTTTACAAGTTTGTGAGTTTGTGAGAGAGAGTCCACCCATGTTATCCTATGCACGGCATGGTTCACGGAATAACACGTTGCATAGTCGGTTCTCCCTATCGTCTCCGTATATTCTTGAAGACGTCATCAGCATTCAGCCCCTTTCGCAATGTGAATAAGCCGGGGCCTTTGTCATTTCACTTATCCTATCCATACGAAATGTTTGTCCATCGGTAGTCCACTGCGTGTAAAATAGTTGGGTTCTCCATTCCCAACATTTTTTTTTCGTGAGATGGTCTGTGTAAAAGTAAATATATGGGCTGATGAGAGTTTCGGGTTTGAATGAAATTGAAGCAGTTTTATCATCATCATCAGCCGAGCACGGTCGTCCCCGTCATAAATTTACAGGCTTTTAACCCAAAACCGTAGTTCGGGTTGTTTTAGAAGGATAAACAGGAAAATCTGTCGGGTCGTGTGTGGTGGCTGTGGAGTAGTTGTTTTTTTATAATTGGAGTGGAGTAATTTTAATTTCAATTGGTTTTATATGGTTCATTACGAGAGGAAGAAGGGTATCGGAGGGGAAGTTTTTTATGAGCAAGTGTAATTTTTTAAATAAAAAAATGTAAGTTGGAGAGGTTAATTAAGGGATTATGATAAGGTGGAGGGTTGGAGTGGAATTGAGTTAATCAAGATTATTTTTTCTCTGTACAGATCTTGCCAGTCTCTGGAGAGGATCAACAAGGAGGAAACGAGCCGGGAACAGGGAAGAGACAAGACTTGAGCTTTTTCTTTAATTTAAGTACTAGTTAAGTGGCCAGAATGGATGACGGCCACGCGAAGACTTGGGAGGAGGTTGTGAACTACTTCGGGACCGACCAGGAGAAAGGTTTGAGTGCCGACCAGGTGAAAAAATATCAAGACAAATATGGCCCTAATGGTGAGTTGGAAGATATTTGAAAGGGTTTTTAATGTGGGATTGGTTGGGTTTTTAAATTGAAAGTTTTATGGGATGGTATTAATGATGGTGATTATTAAATTACAGAGCTTCCTGCTGAAGAGGGCAAGACATTATGGCAGTTGGTCCTAGAACAATTTGATGATCTGTTAGTCAAAATTTTGCTCCTTGCCGCCATCATTTCTTTCGTAAGAGTGTAATTATTTGTATAATGGATGGAGGTTGTATGGTTTGAATTTAAATGTGTATTTTGTCTTGAAGGTTTTAGCCTGTTTTGAAGAACACGACGATGAAGGTGAAGGAATCACAGCCTTTGTCGAACCATTCGTTATTTTGCTCATTCTTATCGCCAACGCAATTGTCGGTGTGTGGCAGGTATGTAAATAAATATGAAGTCGCAAAAACGATATAAGAAGGTGTGTTTTAAATATGCTAATGTAAAATTTTGACTACTGCTTGCAGGAAAGAAATGCCGAGAGTGCTATTGAAGCCTTAAAGGAATACGAACCCGAGATGGGTAAGGTCGTCCGCACAGACAAGTCAGGTGTGCAAAAGGTTCGTGCCCGTGAAATCGTGCCTGGTGATCTTGTTGAGATTTCAGGTAAGAAATACTTTAAATAATATTAGACTGACGTTTTGTTACATATTTTTAATATGCTTTTGTTTTTCCAGTCGGTGACAAAATCCCCGCTGATATCCGTATTGTAAAGATTTTGTCTACAACTCTCCGTATCGATCAGTCTATCCTGACCGGAGAATCCGTCTCCGTTATTAAACATAATGAACCAGTTCCCGACCCAAGGGCTGTGAACCAAGACAAGAAAAACATTCTCTTCAGTGGTACAAATGTCGCTGCTGGCAAGGCCCGTGGTGTGGTAATCGGTACTGGACTCAATACCGCCATTGGAAAGATCCGAACTGAGATGTCCGAGACCGAGGAGATCAAGACCCCACTTCAGCAGAAGCTCGATGAGTTCGGCGAACAATTGTCCAAGGTACGTAAAATGGAAAATTTCTTTATCATTTTGATATTAAATA
This sequence comes from Rambutsinella grinnellia, assembly GCA_027743725.1. Lineage (NCBI taxonomy): Eukaryota > Metazoa > Arthropoda > Collembola > Entomobryomorpha > Entomobryidae > Rambutsinella > Rambutsinella grinnellia. The sequence goes on from JAHZMU010001625.1 coordinate 66,854, forward strand.
ATAACGTTCATAAATCTTACGAACCCTACAGGTCATTTCCATTATTTGTGTTGCTGTGTGGGCAATCAATATTGGCCACTTCAACGATCCTGCTCACGGTGGCTCCTGGATCAAGGGCGCCATCTACTACTTCAAGATTGCCGTTGCTCTCGCTGTCGCCGCCATCCCGGAAGGTCTGCCCGCTGTCATCACCACCTGTCTTGCTCTTGGTACCCGTCGTATGGCTGCGAAGAATGCCATCGTCCGTTCCCTGCCCTCCGTAGAGACCCTCGGGTGTACCAGTGTCATATGCAGGTCGAATTCGATTTCTTAACCTTTCAAACAATTAAATCCAACATACAGTAGGATTTTTTTCGCCAAATAGTTTTTGCGTCGCGGCGAGGCGTTATTTCAGAAAAGAATTCTACTGTAGGTCGTGCTATCATTCAAATCGTATTTGCATGCTCAATCTTGTTTTTCTTATTGAGTATACCTAACAACATAATAAAAGCTTATTAATTTTTGTTTTATTTGAGTTATACATTTAATTATAAATTGTTCGTTTAGGCCACTGCTGAGGCTATCTGCAGACGTATTGGTGTATTCGGAGAGGATGAGGATACAACTGGAATGTCCTACTCTGGTCGTGAATTCGATGACTTGCCCATCTCTGAGCAACGAGCTGCTTGCGCCCGATCTCGTCTCTTCTCCCGAGTGGAGCCTTCTCACAAGTCTAAGATTGTTGAGTTCCTGCAATCCATGAATGAGAGTAAGTAAATTAATTTTTCCTTTTAATAATGTTGAATGGAACTCACAAACTTAATTAATTTTTTTTGTTATCTTTATAGTCTCTGCCATGACTGGTGATGGCGTAAACGATGCCCCTGCATTGAAAAAGGCTGAAATCGGTATTGCCATGGGTTCTGGAACTGCTGTCGCCAAGTCTGCCGCTGAGATGGTGTTGGCTGATGATAACTTTAGCTCTATTGTCGCTGCTGTTGAGGAGGGCCGTGCTATTTACAACAACATGAAGCAATTTATCAGATACCTGATTTCCTCCAACATTGGTGAGGTCGTTTCCATCTTCTTGACCGCCGCCTTGGGTCTGCCTGAAGCTTTGATTCCCGTTCAACTCTTGTGGGTCAACTTGGTCACTGACGGTTTCCCAGCCACTGCTCTTGGTTTCAACCCACCCGATATGGACATCATGAACAAAGTAATTTAAATTATTTTTTAAATATATTTAAATACGTCTACTTATCTTGTAACTCTTTGATTTTTACAGCCACCACGAAAGGCTGATGAGAGCTTGATCTCCGGTTGGTTGTTCTTCCGTTACATGGCTGTTGGTGGATACGTCGGTGCCGCCACTGTTGGAGCCGCTACCTGGTGGTTCATGCTGTACTCTGAGGGACCTGGACTTTCATACTACCAACTTGTAAGTAATTACCTAAATACTTGGAGCGTATTTACTGCTGGAGAAAACTAACAATTTAAATCTTCTCTTTCAGACCCACCATCTGCAATGCACCCCAGACAACGACATTTTCAAGGGAGTCGACTGCAGCATTTTCCACGATCCTCACCCGATGACTATGGCGCTGTCCGTCTTGGTCACCATTGAGATGTTGAACGCCATGAACAGCTTATCTGAGAACCAGTCCTTGGTCGTTATGCCTCCATGGGTGAACATCTGGTTGCTGTTGGCCATGATTTTGTCCATGACCCTTCACTTTGTCATTCTCTACGTGGAAATTCTTTCGGTGAGTGAGCCTTGCAGTTAAATATTGAGAAAAATATGCTGTTTGCTGGTCACCATTCTAATCTTTTCCCTTTTTTAATTTACAGCAAGTGTTCCAGGTCACTCCACTGAACGTAGAGGAATGGATGGCGGTCATGAAGATTTCCATACCTGTCGTACTCATCGATGAAACGCTCAAATTCATCGCCCGCAAGTACTTTGAAGGTAGACAGATTTTGTTAAACTGTCCTGGGATTCTGTTGATGTGGGGTGTTTACTTTGTCTATGTCCTTGTGTTGTTCCCGTTTTAACGTGTGCTCATTAGTTTTAGCAGTTTCTACAAAATTTTATTATATTATCATTAACAGTTACTTTATCCGAACGGTTGTCATCTAAGGCACCCATTCATACATATAAATCGACCCTATTTATTTGTAGACGTTTGCATAAGATAGGCAAGTTGATGTTAATTTTGTAGACAGATAATAATAGCTAATGCCACATGTCGTTTCGCCCTTTTCAGAAAATATGTGCTAGAACTCTCGTCATTTTTTTAAAAAATATATAGGTTAGCTAACCTTTTCTTTCTAGACAGAGGCATTACCACTTTCACTTTCCACTTTTAGGCTCAGTCTTAATCACACCTTTTAGTCTACAAGTTTCTGGATTGTATCATAATGCGAAGCTTTCCTGCTTTGTATACTGCAATTTACATATACTTTAACAATGTAAGATAATAATTAGCTTGAGGAACATAATCAGTAATTGCAACAGTTCATTCCTACCTTGTTTTCGCAACTGTGCATTCAAGAATCCGTGTATCATTTGACTTTTGACTGAGTGTTGTTACGCTCCTTTTATGGAGTAAAATTAGGTAATTTCACATTGGGTTAGGCCTAAGTTTAAGAATTAATAAACGACATCCGTTTCATCTGTTCCGCGGCAAAGCCATTTGTATCATACCGACGGTTTTAATAGTAGAATAGGTATTTGTGATAACTGATGATGAAAGAACCTTAAGTTCAGGCCTTGACTCCAGCCATGAAGACTTGTAAAACGATTTTCTTCTCGTGAGAGAGTGAAAAAAAATATGTTGGTCTAATTGTAATTGTGATACGGGCACTGAACAGCTTTCGTTAAAAAGACTTTAGTTGTTAAGAAAAGGCTGTTGGAGTCATCATCAGGGAATTTTTGAAAAAAAAAATACTAAAAATGTCGAACTTCGTTTCATGTTCGGAACTGGATTTTAAGTTTAATCGAATAAAAAAGGGAAAAAAATTTAGGGAAAAAAATTTAGAAGGCAGGCGTGAGCAATATATGCATAGTAATGGTAGGGAAGCGCTAGCAAAGATACAAAGAAACTAAGCCATTTAATAAGTTGCTTAATTGTTGTCAAGTCCAAAAAAATAGCTTGCTTCTAGTTAATTTATTTAATCTTACTCCGCTTTAAAATAAATGGGAGGAAGAGTAAAAGCAGGTGCATTAAAACTAAAGAGTTTGTGTGGAGGGCTTGAGAGATGATTTTTTTGAGAGGTGTTATTTTTTAGCCAGTAGATTTGTTTTTGAAATGAGGGTCAAGATGGATCTGATAAGTTGCGCAAGATTTAATTGCATCACAATTAACTACTACCCTATGTCAGTATTGAGTCAAGGATTTTGTGTTAAAAAGACAAAGTGCTTTACAGGAGGAGGAGGTTTTTATAATTTATTTTAATCCGAGTTTTACGATGTAGTGCATAATTATCTCGATAACGAATTCTAGTTTCAACATGGACAATATAGGTTAGCCGTGTCATATCTAACGAACTACGAAGGGGAATAGAAGAGAGTGGACAATGTTGCTTTTTTCTCGTTGAGGAAAAGAAAGTGGGCATTATCGTTATAATTTTATATAAAAAGGGTATTAACCAAACGTATTTTACCAAGTAGGTTTTATGATGACCACTATTCGCGTATTGAAAGACAAAAAAAAATCATCTGAGGATAATAAAATTTGGAGAGTGAAAGTAGGTTTAGGATAGGGTTAGTGCATTTTTTACGTAGAGTTCAAGCGGCATTTATATTGATGGAAAAACCTTTTTAGCATTTTACACAAAAAAAAAACATTACAAACAACTAGTGTATTAAAAACTAACTGATCTTGTTGTCGTTTCTCGTACAGTGTCAAAACTTAGAGTATGGAAGCACTTGATTTTTGAGGCGTTCAGGGAGTGAAAAACTAGGAGAGTCAAGAGAATGTATGAAAAAAGAATTGTCTAGTCATTAAATTTATTTAGCCGATTATCTGATTGAATCTGATTTAAAAATTACATAATTTTTTTTTGGGTGGGGGGATCTGATCTTAAAAATGGGAAACTAATTATTAGCAGTATGATTAGCATAGTTTTTTATACATTCTCTGGATTCTTAAGTTGGTCACTGCTTATTTAGGATAAAAAATTAACTGTTTCGTGAGAGATGAAGTAACACAAAAGGTTCACCTCTGGTTGGACGGTGTACAAAGTTTTTAGGTTTTTTACAAGTAAAAAATGAAAAAATCAAGTTTAAGAGAGAAAAACTGTTGATACATAAATATATTTACTGTGAAATTGTTAAGACAGGTACTTCAAAACGTAGTGTTTAAGATTTTAACTTGAGTTTTTGTCCATTTTCATACACGTCATTATGATAATGGAGTATTTTGGAGTTTGGAGTTGAAAAAATAATAAATTTTTTGAAAATATAGAAATCATTTAATTATATTAAAAAAAATTGATGATTGCACATGAAAAAAGTTTGTTTTTGTAATAAAATATTTTGAAAAAAAATACAGTTTATTGGGTGCAATGATGCTCTTTGTGTTTCTGTTTTGTTTTAATCGTTTTTCTTGAGAAATGTGATTTGTCTTGGGAAATGATGAAGAAGTGGAAAGGTTTATTGCTTGGCTACAAAAAATAATGCGCTCGCTGCTCGCTAATTGTAAGACTGCATTTGTCACATTGACCTCCTGTCCATCCCTCAACTTGCTAACTCGGCTAATTGAGTTGTGATTCAGGTAATGTTTTACAAATTTTTATTAATCATAATAATTTTGTGAAGAAGTTGTATTTTGGATGATTCTCGTGTTGTGTTCAGAACTTGGTTTTCTAGAATGGAAATTCTCCGGATTCGTCGTGAGTAATTTTTTAGTGGAGAATAATAATTGAAATGGATTGCGAAAGCGTTTCGGACTGGAATGATGTATCCCTTTTATCTTATTTTTTTATCCAGGACCTGAGATGCTAAATATGCCACCAGTGAAGTGAAATTCTGGAAACCCTTAAATACCCTTATATTACACAAACAAATCTCAAAAAAAACTTAATGGTACAATGGAAAATGATTGGACACCGATATTTATATACTTTTATGCATGAGATTGTCTTGTAGAGATTTTAACTTAAAGTTTAGTTTATTAATGACTAGTGATTTGTTTACTTAGTAGTACTAATGAGTTAATTGTAGTTTGTGTAATTAGCAGTTGATGATTCTAATACTAACAAAAGTTAATTTCATGGTCAGTATCGTAGAAGTAAAATGCGTCGGAAAAATAATGAATCGACCGACATTTCAACACCTTTCAGCAAAGAAGAAATATGCTTTGCATCCCAATCGCTTTTCGCTTTCACCAAGCAAAATGGCAAAGCTCTTTGTTCGTGTTGAAAAGTCGGGGAATGTGTAAAAAGTTGTATAAACTTATTGCAGTCTACTACGCTTTCTTTAGTCGGGGTTTAGATTTAAAAAAACGTATTGCACAGTAAAACTTTTAGACCGTAAATGTACTGCACGGTAGCTAAATGTTTAGTAATTGTAATTAAAATATTATTGGAGGATGATTCTAATCTTGCTTCTAACTTTTTTCAGTTCCCGAGGTGGTAGAGAGGAAGTAAAGCGTTACGATCCAAATCATCTATCAAAATCCTCTTCAACTCAGCTCTTAGCTCTCAACGAGCTCTTCAAATTCGGCCTTTATATAGCTAAATAATGACAATAATTAGACTTGTATATACTTTGGAACTGTTTTTAACCCTTTCAGGAAATAAATTAACTTTTAGTGTGTAAGATTGGACAAAGACGGAATTTCTCTGATTGTATATCTCTGACCTGCTCCAAAATCTAGATTTATTAAACTAAGTTAAACTATTTATATTATTAGGCAGTATACTAAAAAAACAGAAGAGAAAACTACATGTATACAAATACTGTTTAGACTTGAACACTAAAATGATATGAGAACTCTTATATTTTTAGCATTTGTGTAAACCAAGCAGGTTGTCTACAAAAAGAGGGAAACATCTTATTGTAAATATACTCTTATCAGTTTTAGACAAGGTTGTTATGATATGTTTGCTCTAGTCAGTCAGTTTTACTTTACAAAATTATTTTAACAAAAAGTTTTAAAATCTCCCCATCAGTTTGTAATCCTTTTCCATTCTAATTCGTGTTTGTATGAAAAAAAAAGACTTCAGCAATAAATACGGAAGGAACCTTTTTTAGCGGAAATTGTAGATAAAGAGAAACTTTTTTTGAAGAAAAAATCTACACAATAATATAGATATTGTCCAAACTGAAACTCCAATATTTATTGTTAGAAGTTTACGTTATATAATAACCTTAAAAAAAGAATACTGTAAACGATTGATGATGATGGTGGGATATTATGTCAGCAAAAGAGAAAATTATTTTTACTGATGATGATAAAATAATGATACGAGTGTCTTATATGGATATATATATATACATACCTTAAATCGTTTTTCCTCTCTCTTTTACGGCTGAGATGACGTGATGATAAGCCTCCAGCATTGACACCTTTATTCGATAAGCATTTTACCATCAGATTCAATGCAAGAGAAAACTCCCAGAGTCAAATTAAACTTGACTGATACTCGTTCTCTCATAATTTTCATTACTAACCGTCATTAACTTTCACTTTAATTTTCATTCTAATCTTCTCTCGCCGGATTACGCACAGCCCCCGTAGACTTTAATTTTTAGTGATTAAATAAGTCGCTCTTTGACATCTTTTCTTTCTACTTTCTCACTTTAAATCTGTTGAAAATCTTTTAAAAAAATGCTTCCACCCCTTCCATAAGAAAAACTTGAAAGACAAAAATGAAAAGAGTTAAAGACCAATGAAGATAATATTAGTTTGATTGAGCAGTGCCACCACTTATCTTTCGTAGTCGACATTCTTTTTATAGAAAAAAGCTTAAAAAAATTCACAATGTATCCGATTAGTAGTGATTGTCTAGAAAGCATGTTATCTTTAACTACTTGGCTCTCATCAGCAAAAAAAAATCTGTCACTAATCACTTCTACCTTACTATTTTACTGATAGAAAAGCACTGCAAGAGATTCTCGCTGGTCGACAATTACCTAATTTTTCACAAGCTTAAAAAAAATATAGTAGGGCCGTGTTTCGTAGAAATTGTAAAATCTTTATCGGAAAGTAGATCAAAAAGATTTGGCGTTTTTAATTTGTTTAGAAAAAAAATGATCCATTACCAATGCTGTTTCGGGTTTGATGACGTAAAAAATAATAAAAAATTACAAAAAAGTATAGAAAAAAGGCGAATGCAAAGTCTGAAATGATTTCAGAAAATTCAAAAAAAAAATTCATGAAGCATTTTCATAAGGCATTTCACAAAGACGCAAAAGCAATGAAATGGCTGGAGAAGAGCTGGAAAGAAAAGCTCGTGGTTCTCATCATACTTTTTCGCTCGTTTTTGCTCAAATGCATGGATTGAGATTGTGGAATGGGATGGATTGGATTTTTCTAAACCATTTGGACTATGAACAAGTGTTGCAACATGTGATGTTCGTGTAAGACGGTGTTTCGAAACAGATTTGTGTAAAATTCTGGAAAAGTAATTTGATTAATTACCGGATTTACCAAGTCAGTTTAAAAGGTAAGTGGGTGGCCAATGTGGAATTTATGATTAGAAATTAAATCTTCGGATTTTCTTTGCGGTCTTAATTAGATTTTTGCGTGATAAGGAAATGCAATAACCGTTAGAAATGAGGTGGATTAAATGTCCATAACGAACCGCAGATATGGATCGATTATGAGATTGAATAATTGTAATTGAGATTGATTGCGTGTCTTTTCCTTAATTGGGTATTGATCGGGAGGGTGGTTGGTGGAGGCATTTCCGGTTTACATGTGATTATGTGATTGATTTGTGTGTAAATAGTGGAAAATCTTCTTTCTTTTTCAGACTGGACGGGAGTGATAGCGGATTATTTAGGCGAGTGGAATTGGACTATAAAGACTTGAATAAAAGGGGTTTGAGTAAGTTCGAAATTTATTAAAGTGGAAGAGAGGAAATGATAAAGTTAATTCTTTTATCTAGATACATGACCATCATGTCGGAGACTGAACCTCCCCAATCGAGCAAGTCCAATGAAGAGGTCATCGACAAGGAGCAAGTGGAGGGCTTGGATGGCGAAGAGAAGAACGACTTTTTCGGGAAAATTACGAGGAATGATATAACTGCGGTTAGTAATGATCTGAAATTGGGTGTTGCAAAGGTGGATATGCAAGATGAGCATGGGATGACCCCTTTGATGCACGCGGCGTACAGGGGGAATAAGGAGATGTGCGAGATTTTATTAGATCATGTAAGAATCGTGTACTTTAATCAAATTGTTTATTAAGAAGTCAGAAAATTTAAAGTTGATCTTTGAAATAGGGCGCGGATGTAAACGGAGGCAGTCATAATAACGGCTACACTGCCCTCCACTTTGCTGGTCTGTCTGGTAATGCTTCATTGTGCCAATTGTTACTGCAAAAAGGGGCAAATCCGATGGTGAAGAACTCTGTTTCCAGGACGGCTGCACAAATGGCAGCTTTTGTTGGTAATTGCATTGATTTTTTGTCAATTTCCGATTTCAAAATCTCAATTGTATAGGGTTCCCTTGATTTTGTAATTTCCCAGGAAACCACAGTTGCGTGTCTACCATCAATAGCTTTGTTGACAGGAAGGATGTCGAGTACTTTTCGGTACCAAAGGGTTTGCACAAGGACCCCATATTGGATCCTTTGTGCGTTTCGTCCCTACACAATTTGATCATGCAGGTGAACTTTCACCCAGTCAAGGTGGCCCTCACCTTGAAGAAGAGTCCAATTCTTCTTTCTCATTTGGAACAAGTCACGAAAGTGTTAGAAATGATGTCTGACAAGGAGATGAAGAAGGTATAATGTCTTTAGCTATGTCACATTTGCGTTTGTCATCCTAATTTATAAATTTCTTGTAGGGTATTGAGTCTAACGAAATCGCAGGATTCAAAATGCACTGCTTGCAGCAAACCATCAAGTTCATCCGTTTAGAGGTGGAGAGCGCTTCCAAGTCCAAAGATCCCATTGATAGTTTTATAACCAAGTTACTCAAATGTGATAAGGCTGGAGAGATTCCTGTGGGACTGGACAGAGCGCTCCGTGAATGCGTTCGAACTTTTCCCTTTCACCAGTCTGCCGTGATGCATCAACTCGTGGCTAATCTCCATAATATGCAAGTAGGTTTTTTACTTAAATAATCCACATTATTAAGTTTGGTCCAAGCTTGGTATGATTAAATAAATATTTACACTTTTTTTAGCTCCAAGATGAACCTGGCGCCTGGGGAGTGATTACAAGCGTCATTAACGGGCAAAAAGGATTCCAAGACAATGACCCTTGTGCAGCTTGTGGAGAGGAGAGAGGAGTGAAGAAATGCTCCCGGTGTCATTTCGACGCTTATTGTGACCAAGAATGCCAACGCGTCCACTGGTTTGTCCACAAAAAATATTGCAAACAAAAGGCCGAGGTGTTCGCTGAAAAGAAAGCTAGTCAGCCAGACTAACAAGTGAATTATTCATAAGGCTTCAATCATTAACTGTTTTGCTGAGTGCTCCAAAACCAATTTATTTCGATATTTTTATGACTATTTCTTTTTGGTGAATAATTCCACTTAAATAAGCATTATATCAATTCCATTAAACTTTATATTTTTTGTTATGTTTATTATACTGACTCCTTCACAAGGTTTTGATAAATTTATCTTCCTTACTTCCCTGCTTCCAATTCCTTAGGTTTAGCCTATAAATTAAATGAAATGTAATAGGAGCTTGCAACCTCCACTAAAGCGAATTTGATAAAAATGTGTGAATTGTAGTAATAAAATCAATTTGTACTCTCTAATCTACTACTTTGTATTTCATTTATTTACTAAATATCACTTGGACCAATCGTACATTACGTCAATAAGTAAGAATACATGCTTTGGGCTTTTGTATGTAGTTTTTCATTTCAATATCTTCAACCGGGTATCAATCATTTTCTGACTAAAAAGGCCACGTCAATTTTAATTTGGATTTAATTTAATATAGACTACGAAAGAATGCGGTTTCGTAGAAAAATAATAAAATTCCTGTAAGAAACTAGTATTTGCTGTCCACTTATATGGAAATCAGATCAAGATAGAGGAACTTCGCAGCAGTAATAAATCGCTTAAACTCACCAATCTAACCAACATCAATAAAACTATATGACAATTTTGCAAAACTATAATTGACTACTAAAAGACTTCACAAGTATTTCCACTCTAAAAATTTCTAATCTATAATAAATTACTATGCTATTATTGAGCTTCTCAGAATTTGTAACTTTTGCATTTAGCTGCACCACATAGGCACAACTGATCTGTGTTCTTAGAGTTGCTCTTAGTTAACGAAGGCCCCGGTTGAGGTAAAGCACTTTGCAATTCCGACACTGTCCCAGTCTCTGTCCAAACCTTTCCTGTATCTTCGCAGTTTTCCTCATCATCTTCGTCTTCATCGCCTTCCTCGTCATCCTTATCGTCGACAGATGGGATATTTTCGTGGTAATAGTCGTATGTTAGCTCCTCGCCCTAATTACAAATACAATCTTTTAATTTACGTCTCTACAAAAAATAACACTTCCACAACTTACCGCAGCAATCTGTCGAAGCGTAAAAAATGCTAGTTTTGGCAGGCCCTTATCTCTGCAGTTCACCCATACATTATAAGCGTGCATATTAGGATCACAAGAATGGTTTATGAAATGAGACACATTTCCCATTTTCGTCGCATCAACCGTATATGGGCTTTTGCCGTGACCAATATAATAATAATCGAGGTCGAATAAGTACGTCTTATTTGCCATGTTATAATCGTTGGTCCTTTTCTCCGCCTCTTCCGATGTAATCACCTCTCCCGCATAAATGCCGACGAATGCACCCTTCTTGATTTTCTGAAATATTAAACAAAATTTTTGTCACCATACATGGAACTTCCATGATGAAAGCATACGTTATTTAAAAACCGTAATACGAACCTTCAGAGTTTTCACACCCCATCCACGACCATTATCTGTACGAAAGATGCAAAACTCGAAACCTTCCAGGGCTGCTGTTCCTTCTTGGACAACTCTATTGACACATTCAGGTCCGCACTTGCATTTATCATTGCATTCGTAGATAGGATAACCTGGCTTCTTTTGGAGTCTACGTAAATTATAGCAAATAAAACATAATTATATAATACTTCTACTTAAATCCTAAAAGAAGGCTTTTGCTGCTTCTTATTATTTGATTACTTCTTCCACCCATTGACTAATTTGTATGAGGTGCGCCGCACTCGACCAAATGGATTTTTCTTTGTGGAGCAACAACTTCCAGATTTATGGCACAAACCAGCCTCACATTCGCATCCATCCGTGGGATCCGGAGTAAAAACCACTCCCTCGCCAGCTACATAATCATTGATGAACATAAAGTCCGTCGGTGGCCCCGCAAGGTCCTGGTCATTGACAACCGTGATTTTTGGTTTCCCATCAGCAATAATGTTGAGGCTATTTTCCCAATTCTTATAACAATAAATTTTAGTTTAATAATTAATCCTAGGTTAATATTCCATAGATAAAAAAACATTGAATACTTTTAATTCCAACATAGCGTGCTCCTTTTTGCGTTCGGCATACAAAAACAATATCTCTTGCTTCAAAAGCGCTTCCTCTTCCGCTTCAAGTCGCCAGTCTGATGATGAACCCTTAAGCGCACCTGCGATGTTGACAAAGTACCTCCGTAACTTTTTAATTGTGAGACGAGACTTTGTAATTTTTAGCATTTGAAATGCGTGCTGTAATTAAGCAAAAATAATCTTGCATTTTTAATTTTTAAACTATTTAATCTGTATTCATACCTCCAACATTTCCAAAGTGATCCCCTCTCCATCAGCGTATAGTTTCTCCATTACAAAACTCGGTATCGGCGGCAATGATGGGAGGATTGGGGGAGATATAATCGAACGCCTTCGACCCTTACGGGTTGCTTTTACTTGGATTTTATACTCCTTCAAGAGCTCTCGTCGTTTCGCAACTCTAGAAGCGTAAAATCTTCCAATGACTTTGTTGCATCCTTCTAAATTAGACTCTGGTTCCCAAGTATTGAAATCTTCTGTGTAATTCTTCCACTTAATGAAGTATTCGTCAACACTTTCAATCATACGATGGTCCAGTATAAGGTCTACTTCATATTCGAGGTCAACTCCATCCAATTCGGCATTTTCAATAGAGTCAGGAACTTGAATGGCATGATTTGGTAACAGATCCTGTCCAGGATTTCCTATTCCGTTTTGAATCACAGTAAGCGACTGGCCTGGTTCTCCAACAGCATTTTCATTATCATCTACTTCAATTGTTGTTGCATTATCCGACGCCTCCGCTGCTAACAAAATGGCACTGAGCGTTCCGCCCATAACTGGTGAGTCCGCCACGTCTGGGAGACTTACCACAAAGTCATCGCCAGTTTCAGATATATAATCTTGTTTGACTCGTTTGTCAGTGTTGTCCCTGCAATCCGCCATTGCAGCATACCTTCCAGCACTCCATCGTCTCTTCCGCAGCGAGTATATCCTCTTATTATTGTCACCTGAACAACTAGATCCAGTTGAGGTCGTTGCTACTTTTTCATCCCCATCCTCACTGCTCTTTTCCATCGAAGACAGAGATCGAATGGAAGCTTTGGATGAGCCAGGACGAGCGGACCCTTCGCTTATATCCGACTGACATGAAGAAGCATCGGTGTTGGCCTCATTCTCAGACTCCACAGGACCTACATGTATAGTCGTGTAGTTGTAGCACATCCGGAAGAACTTCACAACCAACTCTTTATCCAGACGGTTCTCAATTAGTTGATTATCTATGCCCAGTGACTTTGGTGTTTCAGTTGCAAATTTGGTCCACCCAACTACATACGAAGGTCTGTCTGACTCTGAACTAACTGATGGCCGGATAATTTGTCCCAGCTCACTCCCAGTGTTATGCAACAACTCCGAAATATCTTCCGGCTTAATTACAAACAAATAAGCATCCTGAAGCAAACTCGGCGACTGCACTCCATGTATAGTCGAAGGAAAGACAAAGGACGGTTCTGTCTGAGTCTCGGAATTTCGCCGCAACCCCATTTTACTTGATCCAGGTCGAGTTGAACATTCACCAACTGATCCAAGAAGCCTCTTCTTCCTACCCCGGGTCAAATGAGAATCCTCATCAGAATCACACTGCGCTTTCTCTCCAACCGCTGCTGAGCTACTCTCAAACACCCCATTTTGAATTTGTGACTTGCCATTATTACTTCCGGACAAAGGCTTTCCATCCCTCGCCCAATGTAATAATTTCTCCTTAAAAATAAGTCTTTTACTCTCGTTGTCTTTTATCTCTCCTGGTCCATCTGAAAGAGTCGTGATCGTCCAAAACTTCACCAGGGCGTCTAGCGAAACCATTTTTATATACTCCTCCGTCTCCCACGACTCCCAAGTTGAGCCTTTCTTTCGCCTCCACCTTATCAAATACTGGTCCACTCCTCTCTCCACCTTATGATTTATGACTGAATCCACATCACCGTTGACCGGGGAATGACCGTTGGCTTCGGAACTACTTCTGTACTTCCTCCTCTCCGACGTCCCCATCCATGATGCAGTATCCTTCGACATGGCAGTGCTCAAAAGATCAATTTTTCAGTCTCCACTATTTCGATTTGTAAAATGGACTATGACTTCCTATTTAGTGCATTAGCACGAACACATTTCATCCTCCGCCCCCGCTGGCTTCCAACGCCTTGAGCTCATAATACATACGTGTCGCTAAACGTTCCTAAAAAATAAATTTAATTACTCATCATATCTACTTAAAACCCTTTTAACTCCATTACCTGAATCTTCCTTCATTCAATTTAAATACTTTACCATCGCATGTCGCATCCTCCAAAATAAACGCTTTCAAACACCTTAACTAAGCGGTGTATAAAAATAGAAATTTTTAACAAAATATTTAAAACTCCATTTAGTCCTCAGCACTTCCCAGCGCATTCGATTGGGAAATATCGAAGAGGAGTGTTTCGAACAATTCGACCTATTCTTGAAGAAATCTTGAAGAAATCTTGAAGAAAGGGAGCGCGTGTGTAAGAAACAGACAGATACTTCGCCTATTTACTAACCCATCCCGCTTTCTCCTTGTGCGATATGGCCCATTCATTCCAACGTTAAAGGGTTGGCGAAACCAATGCCCTATTCAATATACGCATTTAGGGCTAGTCATAGAGTAAATGAAGTGGGCGCGAACAGCTGCCGACTTGTTGAAATTTTCAGAATTGACTTGACTTGGTCATATGCGAGTTCAGCAGAGAGCTGAACGGTGGACGATCTGATCAGAGTGGAAGTTGTGAGGGGGAGAAAAAGGGTGAAATTAATTAATTACGAGTAGTTAAGTGGGTAACTGTTTTGAATTGGGGTTTCCAAAGTGATAGTTGGGAAGGGGATAAGCTGTCATCAGTTGTCATTGGGAGGGTGACGTGGTTGGGAAGTTGGAAGGTTGGGTTGGATTGGTCATTTAAGTAAGTGTTAAAAACATATGGGTAGTTAAGAGTTGGATGGATTTGAGGGGGGAATAAGTGGGGAGAGGAGTAATTGGGGTTGTTTTTGGTTGTTTTTGTTGCAGGTGAGGTGAGGTGACGTGGAACATTTCGATCAGGTAAAAAAGGAAGTTTGAAGGATTTGTAATCATTCCAAGTCTTGGTAAGTTTGAAGTTGGTTATTGAGCAGTTACGACTCAATGGCCAGCGTTAACTGCAACGCAGATTATTTCAACTGCGGTCAGAAGCCATTAATTGTAAATGTATGGCAGTCTAAATGCTGCCAT
>JAHZMU010001626.1:0-16205 GCA_027743725.1 Rambutsinella grinnellia
GACACGGGTAGAGTGACCTTAACGAGCCACCGCTTACTTTGGGAGACGACGGCGTTAAAAGCGAGTTTCAGTTTGTCAAAGGTTAGCAGGCTGGATAAGGAATCGAAGAGTTTCTTTTCGGGAAAGTCGCCGAAAATTATTATCCATGTTTTTGATCAGTCAAAGGCGGCGTAAGTATTTAAGTATTTGATTTGTTATAGTTGATTGATTAATTGTGTATTTTTTAATGTAGAGTATCAACCTCGCCATTTGCAAAGGAGAAGCACTCGACATTCTTCAAACTATCATTTACTCAAGGTGGGATTGAAGACTTTATGGAAAAGTTGGGTGATACTTTACGTCAAAAGAACTGGGAGAAGAAACCTCCAAAGCCGGAACCTACTAGGAGACTTGGTATTTTAGGAATTGAGAGAGATTTGAAGGATGAAGCGAAAAGGACAGATAAGCAGATATCGGAGGCATTTCAGGATCTCAAGAGCCTGATGGAAATGGCGAAGCCAATGGTTCAATTAGCTAATAAGATTGCTGAGAAGGCGGCTGTAAGCAAATTACTTATGTGCTGAGCGCGTAGAAATTATTTTATTAAATAAAAGATTATTATTTTTAGGCAAAACAAAAGCAAGCGACCACTGCTTCCAGTCCTGGTGCTGATCCTGAAGATACTGTACAGTTCCGGAAACAACTTTTAAGCTTAGGTATAGAAGATCCTGTTACTAAAGATGCCTACTCGAGTAAAGATGAATATCACCTGAATCTAGCGAAGGAAGTGTGTACCGCCTTAGATAATATAGTATTGGTAAGCAAATTAAGAACTATAATTTATAGTTGCATTATCGAAAAAGTTAAATATAATCGAACTTTCTTTATTTTCTCTCCCCGTTAGGATGCTGGAGGAATGATGACTCTTGTAGAAGCCTACTGTAGACTCAACCGAGCCAGGGGAGTTCATGTGATATCACCCCATGACTTAATGAGTGCTTGTCATATGCTTAACCGAGTTCCTAACGCTCCCTTAAGTCTTCGCGAGTTCGATTCCAAAGTCAGAGTTCTTCAGCATCAATCTTTTGACGATGAAATTGTTCTCGGACAGATACTTTCTCTGGTAACTTTCTTTCAAGTTTGAATCCATGCTAAACTAGATAGTATTTGGGGATTATAGTAAATATTTATATTTTTTCTGTATAGCTCGAGGAAACTGGATCCATTACCCCTGATGAATACGCCAAAATCATTGGAATACCCTTGTTTGTCAGTAAACAAAGCTTGCTAATGAGTTTGAATCCATGCTAAAGTATATATGTAGTATTTTTTCTGTATATATAGCTTGAGGAAACTGGATCCATTACCCCTGATGAATACGCCAAAATCATTGGAATACCCTTGTTTGTCAGTAAACAAAGCTTGCTAATGGCCGAAGCTCGTAGTAAACTTTGTCGGGATGATTCCATCGAAGGATTACGCTTTTATCCAAACATATTTCTAGATGCTGAGATAACTGCTTAGGTTTTTATGAATTGTATAAGCGCAAAATCTATCAAAGTGCATCTGTCATGCAAAATAAAGTATGCAGAACCAGAATGAAAACTATTCCAAAGAATGCTAGATTGGTCATCGGTCAGTTTATTCATTGCATAAGTACTAGACGAGATGATTGAAATCAAAGCTGCGCAGGATTGTACCAGACCTGCTTCAGGATCAGTAAGAAGCCGTGTAGTGGCATGCGATGGAACGTGGCAACCTCACACCTTTTCGTTACCATCGTAAATGCTAACAACCAAACGGAATACAAAGCGTTGCGAAAACGCGAATTCACTCGATTTTTCAAATGCCGACAAAAATTTTCACCCACCCGCATCATTGAAGTGGAAGTGCTGCAACCACCAGACGTCAAACTGAATTCACTCTAGCAAATCATCCCTTCGGGAAGCTGAGACGCCAACTAGGTCCAACCTCCTTGTGCCGACTCGAGTTCACCGAGAAAACCAGTTTCTAAGATGGGTTGTTGTTCCAGTAAGCCAAAGCCTGCGCCGGAGCCCTCCATGCACCCCTCCCAAGCCCCACCCCCAGCGGAAGGTTGATCCTGAGGTCTGATGTTCTGAAGGCGGCTTATCAACACAATGGATACGATTTGGTGACGGATTTCTGGACCTTTTACTTACCTCTAATAACAAGAAAATTATCGTTTCTCAAAATCTCTAAACACTAAACTCCTGTCAATTTTCCACTACCAAAACTCAATAAAAAAATGCTGTTGTAAAAGAAAAATGAATCGATTCTTGCATTGATCTAGTAAATAGCTAGTTTTAAGAAATAATTCAAGTTCCATATTAGTATTAAGGAACCTAACTCTAAGCAATCATAAAGTAGTAATAAGCTAGAAGTAAGCAGTAGTAAATAGATTGTAAGCTCATGAACAATTACAATTCAATTCCATAACGAGCTTCCACTTCATGATGAAGTCTTCATCTCTTCTCATTCACGATACGAGCTACTCTGTTCTCGTGGCATGCGACGTCTTCAAAGTCAAAATTAGAAACCACATTGCACACAAGATAAATACTAGGTAGGCTGCATGGAGCATGGCCTAAATGATTCCATTCCATTACCACCAACACCACCTTTACCGCGATTCCAGTCAACCAGCGAGAAAAATTAGAGAATTCGAAAAACCAACCTTTTAAATATAAAAATTCCACTTTTATTATTTATCTTTGGTTTTGCTGGTCCTCCTCTCTGCTCTACCCAATCAAAGTCAGTCACCATCATTTATTTGCGGTATTCTTTTACTTTCATCTTGTTACCATTTCATGAATGAATGTCATATCTGTGGGGACTGTGTGTACAAGCCCAACCATAAAAAATATAAACCAGACCAAGGGAATTATTAAGTCACTAATTTTTGTTTCAAAACCATCGTTTCCATCCCCATCGGTAAGTTTTTCTCCAACCACCACCACCATCAAAGACTCGATAATCATGTAAACCGAAAGAAGAGTTTTTAAAAGCCCAGAGAATAACCATCAAATGAATGTGGGTGGAAGAGACTTTTTAAAAAATACCTAACAATAGTGCCACCGTGGTAAATGCGGTAAACCAAATCTAGTTGACCTGAAACAGCCAAGTCAGGTCAACCACAAGAACCTCACCAAATAAATGTCCGTGGGTAGTTTGTCTAGTGGTGGTAAGGTAGCTGTGTAGTGGTCGCGCAGCCATTTGGGTAGCAAACATTGGATCCATGAAAATTAGACGGTTACATACATAATTTCTCTGTGGGGACTTTCTCTGTATTTAAATAAGTCAGTCAGGGTGAATGTTGTTATTAAAAGCACTTACTGCAAGTTTCTTCCTAATCATGTTACCTTTAATAAGTGGCAGGTGAATGGAAAGGGAACTCTAATTAGCAAGAAGGGAGAGACAAGAAATATTCATTTGGTTTCGCTTGTCTGTCATACAATATTGCCTACTGCTTGTCATCTTCACTAAACTACATCATTGCCGGATGCCATCTGAATTGTTGCATCTGATGCGCTGCAGAAAACGCTCCTACGAGTTCCTTGCCTCCTTTGGATTTTCTTTACCGACTATTTACATTGAAACGGAAGATAAAAAAAAGCCAACGAAATTATGTAATATTCCCATGATATAAAACTACCTATTCTTCCATCCTCACTACCCCGAAACTTGATAAAACAGAGTTCATTCTCTTATCACACACTCGCAGAGAGAATTTTTAGCCACAAAACGTATCCGCAATAATCGCAGTATCATCATCAGCTCAGTGTAATAATAGGGGATAAAAAATGCTCAAATTTTTAAGAGGGGAAGGAATGATTCCATTTTTAATGTGATGATTTGTAAGTGTGGTGGTGTCATTTTTCTGCTTTGGTTAGCCAGAGAATATTACATGATAGAAAAATATACTTGTACGTGCCCCGAACAAGTCATGCCTACTTTATATTTTTTAGCAGAAAAATAACATATTTTTTTCAAATCATAAAAGAAATAAATGCAATATCCAATTTATTGATACTATTCGAAATTGGTAATGGTAATAATCATTAGATAATTCTGTTCCCGATTGATATTTTACGCTTATATGGGTTTAGCTTTTCTTTTAACGTTTTTTTTTCTGACACATTCACCAAACCACGATCTGAAAAGGGATTTGTAATATTTGGTAAACCACTGTGATGTGAGGTAATGTGAATGTGTTTTGGGATAGAGTATTTTCGAAAATTGTTATTATCATTATCACACATTATAAATTCGACGAAAGGGTAAATCATCAGCTTTTAAGAAAAAAACGCAAGGAAATGTAAGGAATCCATTTCATAATTTATATGGATCGATTGGGCTAGAATAAAAATAATTTTATCGAGTTGGATAATCAAAAAGCAATATAGCAAAAATTATTATCAGGAAAATTATTTAGAAAATAAGGAATCTACTCGTGAAATTGAAGTGTGTGGTTTAGCACAGTCAGAATTAATTTTTCTTGGTAATAAATATCATCTACTTTTCCTCATAGCTTTTTCCGTTATCCTAATGATTCCATCTTGTATATAACAAGCGGATTTCTCTAGAATTACTTGATGAAAATATATTTCAGCTTGTCAAAAACAAATTGTGACTTGTCATTTCACTCTTTGTGGTGTAAGCTTCCTGTTGTTCCAAGAAATTGTGCTGAACTTTTAATGTTGAATGTTTCCTCTTAATTATTTTGAAGAGGGAGATATATAAATATTCAATTTGTCATAATTAGCCTACATTTTAAAATTCCGAAAAAAGTTATTTTATTAGTATTTATCCTTATTTTTTTCCTGGAATATGCCTGGAATTGTTGACGCAAAAGATACTTGAAATATTCCATATTGCCCCATTCGTACCAATTCATGCCACACTTTTTAGTTAATTTATGGATAAAAACAGTCTTATTAAAATGTGACAACCATTTTTAGAGTGATTCCGACAGGTGAAAATTGGCTATAAAAATACACACCAAACCAATAAGGATGAATATTTGCAAAGGCCACAGATGCCAGAAACTCATCAGCTATAACCATTACCACAAGTCCATGTCAGTGTCACAACCATTTTGCCATCTTCCAATTTCACCTCGTCACCACTCTGAGCATCACCTCAAATTTTCTCCTTTGAAAAAAAATTGATAAAGCCACATTTATAATACCACTGTTCCATGCTCACACTTTTAACCATTTTAGTACATAATCAGACCGGTACGTTCATCACCTCTAAAAACTTGATCTAAAAGCTAAAACCATACCACCATCACCACCGTATCGTACCAATATCACCACAAAAATGTGTCAAATCAAACAAAAAATATTTACCTCGTTTGATTTTTTCAGGAGAAAAACCAGAAAAGTAGAGGTGGTGTGGTGGAAAAGGTGAAAGAATGATACAGTTTGATAGAAACGGGATCATTGTGACTCTTCCGTAGCAAAAGTTTTGCAAAATCTTCAAAAAAAATCCATTCCGACACTGGATATGAGCTTATCAGTCGCTTATCACAGCTCATTGGCAAAATGCAGTTGCTATGCTTCATTGTTTTAGACACCACCATCGTAGATAATCTCCAACTTTCACCTGCATGTCATCACTCGTCTAATAAAAAGATCTCTTCTTGCATTGAGCATTTGACCCGAATTTAATTCGACTCTGTTAAACGTATGGCTTTACTATTTTGCTTAATGCTCAGATATGAAACATATAAATCCGTGTCATCCCTTCAATTTCGAAAGGGAAGAAGGAGCAAAAGCTTTTCTTGTTGCTGAGATGGTATGAAATTATAAATAGAAATAATCTTTCAAAACCAATTCTTTCCCTGATCAAAGCAAATAATCAGTTTATAGCTTTTTGGCACATTATTATGGCATCATGTGAAATTCCAAAGAACTTTATTTTCAATGCCAACCTTGTAGGTGTAAGTAAAGTGTACTCTAATTTGCTAACCTTTACCTTACACCATGTTTAATTGTATCTTACTGACTGACAGGTTAAGGGTAAATTTATATATGGACTCGCTTGCGTCTTCATCTCAACTCTGGCTATGCAAGCTATTTGTGCTTACTTGTTATTCTTCTTAGGGTGGAAAAATGTAAGTATGTGCCGAACAAAATGATTATAAAAATGAAATAATACATAGTTTAAGTGAGCTAATGACAATTATCCGATACAGAAAAACACCGCAATATGTTGGATCTGGGTAGCGATTGCAAGTACAAATTTTATCTGCCCCTTTTTCCTCTGCATCATAGCAGATAAATTGGCGTGTGAATGCGCCTACCTCTTTTATGAGCCTTATGGAATCTGGATAGTTATCAATTACATTAGTTGGCTACATGAAACTGGGAAAGCGACTAGTTGCTTCGCTCATAATGTAGAAGCTGGGCATGACCGTACTATACGGACCTCATCAACTTTAAGCACAGTTTCTAAATCTTCCAATTCCAAGCATGGCAGAAACGCTGTAGGCCCAGGTCTTGCAAGGAAGGGGAGTAAAGGGAAGGTCTCAACTCAACCAAACCAGAATAATAGTGGGAAATTGTCTAGAAAAGCGAGTAACCCTATAGTTCCAGTTTCGATACTGAAGAAGCCAGGCACTAAACAATCCAAATGATTCATGTAAAATCAAAGAAATAAACTAGAGCAATGATTGGCTCAAACTCCAAAATGTTCCTAACTACGCTAATCATTCATTATCAACGTGGTTACATTTTCCCCAAAAATGCCCATCATTTCTCGACAACTACAATAAGCTCTCAAATAACTCTAGTCATTGTCCAACACACCAGTTTATGGTCGCACATATCGACTTTTAGGAAATACTTTTCACGCAAAATCTAGATATTCATATTCTCTTTTACAATGAAATTATGCAAGATAGTTTTCGACTATGAAATCGAAGATGCAGCCAAGGCCTTCTGTATTGCAGAGATGGTAAAAAATATGATCTAATTTGTATAAATAATTGATAAAAGAGTAATAAAAATTCTTGTGCAGTGCATGGCTTATCTTCACACACTAATGTCTGTTTGTCTTATTCGAGTTGGGGTTATGGAATACGTGACCACTTTGCAGATGGGTGGAGAGATTGACGTAATTATAAATTATAATTGTAATTATCCCTCCTACAAATTAACTTTTCTTTTTAGCCGTGGCAATGGGTTCTATTCATTACTTACTTGACCTTCATGATCGGTCTCCCAGTTCAAGGCATTTGTGGGGTTCTCATGTACATAATTGGATTCCGGAAGGTATGAGCTCGGAGGAGAAAAAACTTTAGCTATTTTTTAGTAGATTTTAATAGTTTTCTTGATTGTTTCTAGAAAGTCATAATAATATTTGAGATTTGGACGATCGTTGCGCTCATCAACTTCACCATCCCTCTCATCCTCCTCTTTGTGGGGATATTTGCCACGCATGATATTGCAGGTGCGGATGAAAACGGAGGTGGAATACCTGGGTCAGTTGGATGGTTGAAGCTATATCTTCTCTATATAGACATTGGACTTGGGACTGTTGGAGGCTACGTCTCGCATTTGAAGAAGCAAAAAGCTTCACCGGAAGTAGTGGAAGAAGATCCGAGTGGAGTAGACGTGGTTCTGAGCGATCCTGCTGTTCAAGATGTTTAAGTGGAATGCAAGCAAAAATGTTTTGGATGAAAAGGCTGAATTCAGATTATGCTAAATTAGAGTATGAATATTGACAAAAATCAAAATTGTGGTTGTGTTTTTATCGATGAAAATATGAAATAAATTGAATGTAAAAATTGCGTATTCTGGACATATCATTTTAATCATACTCTGTAAGTTACATATTTCCGATTGCCTCTGTCCATTCATCTTAGATAAAATCATAAACTCTTAATCAAATCTTTCACTTGACAACATCATGAGCTCATGTAAAATTGATTCTGTATAGGACATGATGTAAATTCCAAGACTTTCGAAAACCAAACTGACCTCCTCAACACTTTTACTCCTGAATACTTTCTCCACATAAATGATGCAAACACACCAGTTCCTGGTGGGCAACCCATGCGGCCCATGTGAATGGCATATTGAGGACGGAATAAGGACGTTCTGTTGGTTTGATGTGGTAAGATTATAGTTTCCGAGTGGAATTGATACTCAAACTAAATAAATCCCTACAATTTATAGATCTTCCAAGCAGTCTTCGTTGTTCCAGTTGTCTTACAGCTAAAAGTATTCCTTTATGATCCCCCTGAACTTAAAGGGCCTTGCGATCATGAACTGATCGAATATGCAGTTGCGTATAGCTCCCTGGACATTGTCAATTTGGGTTTGGGCATAATCTCTAATATTCTGTTGTATGCGGCGAGTAAAATAGAGGTTGGTAAAATAGACAATTAAATTAATTCCGCTCCAAAGTAACTTGTCATTTCTATCCAGACGAGAATGATCACATTCCGGTTGGGTGCTTCAGCTGCTTTCTTGCTGATTGCTGTCATCCGTCAATGCTTACATGGGGTCGGAGTAATTTTGCACGTGCTTCGTTGTGATTCCTCGACATGGGGATATGAAATCGTTGTCCGTCTATTGTGTCAATACTTGCTTTATGGAATGTGGATTGTCTACGAGTACATGCGGTGGCTGCAGACTGGCCAAAGGTTTGTTCCTAGACATGGAATGATGGAGCCTCCCACGGTAGCACTAAAGGCCCCCCGTCCATCAAAGCTATTTCCGTATCCTTCAAAAATGTCATCTTCCGCAAGTTGGAACGAGTCTGAGGCTGCAAGTGGGTCAATGGGATCGCCAATGTCTGGGAGTAGTGCGTTTTCCTCCAAGAATGATATTCCAGCTGAAAAGAAGAATAAAAAGGCTGCAGTCGCTCAACCCGAAGTACATATGACCGATGAAGAGAAGGCGGCGGTCGATGCAAAAAAGAAAAATATTCGTCGATCTATAAAAGAGATGCGGAAGAAATTGTCGATGGCAAATGGCGACCATCCAGTTGGGCGTAAAAAGAGTGCCGATGGTCCTCCTCATCCCGGTGGAAGGCGAAAGAGTGTCGCTTCCACTAACGATCCCCCTCATCTCGGTGGAAGGCGAAAGAGTGTCGCTTCCACTAACGATCCTGAACCAAAGGAACCAAAGGGAAAGAAGAAATCATAATTCTAATACTTTCAATTCAGAAAGTCACTCGTGGGATAGTAGCAAAAATGTACATAATACCCAACCAATTTTACCAAGTATGTAGCATTTTGAGTAAATTTAAAAGTATGCATTGATTGACAGTAAATCTATCTACTTACTACTTCATGTTCTGTTATTTGTTCAAGTTATTTTGCCACAGTCACGACCATTTTCAACCGTGGCCGTGAAATAATCTGCTGCAAAAAGGTGCAAAATAATGGTGAAAAAACCGCAAAAGCCTGGTGTAAACTTTGTAGTATTTTTTATGCATATCATTAGGAAAATATGATACGATAGATGTTATTGAAAAACTCACAAAATTTCCTTAAACTCTTTTTTCAAAATGCAATTAAAGTGGACAGGTTTGAATGTTATGGTTTATCATAAGAGCAATCCATTTTAAGCTTAATGGGAGCAGTCGGCGGCATAAACAAAAGGATAGTAACATATGTAAATGTAACATTTGACTATTTAGAAAGATTTTACGGGGTTGATTGAGTAAACCTGCTTTTGATCTGATTAGTAGAGAGAAATAGCAGTTTACTTATGTATAAGTTCTGCATTTTGCAAATGAAATGGAAGAATTGTGGGTCTGCCAATGTCATGTTTGATTGACAGAAAACATCACTTTTCTCACGTTCTCGAAATCTTTAAAAGGCCGACAATTAATGGACTAACCTGAATTTTACTCTAATTTTTGCATATTTTTAAATAAAAATTATTTTGGACAGAATATTTAAATAAAAATTTCTTTAGCTAATATTATTTAGACCATTTCATATGAAAAAGTTGAATCAGATTTTAAGAAAACCAAGCGTTTGCACGTGAATTTATTTATCACAAACATCCCCAGAGAAAAAAAAAATGATGATGAGAGGATGCGATATAGGTGCTCGTTTTCTGCTGGGAATCAGGTTCAGTTCATATCTCACGGTCAAGTCGAGTGGCATCAAGAGCAAAAAAAAATTACCAAAAACTTTCATGGCATGATAATGTGAATGAGAAAAGAGTTGGCCTGAAAGTTAAAATGGTTAAGCAAAATGCACACTGTAAATGAGCAAATAAAAGGGTCCATTTATTACTTTAATTCCAGTTTTAATACGGCTACTGACTCAATACTAAAAAAAAATATCAGTAAAACCTGAACTTGATGAACTTGTCGCGTCTCCCTTGATTGGATGAAATCATTAGGAGAGCAATTTAAGCAAGCGCAGAACGCATAGCTGCCGGCTCTCAAGGTACACCTGCTTCTGCATAAAATGAAGCTACAAAACTACCCTCTTATCATGCAATGACGGACGATCGACTCGAGTTTTTGAGCCTGATTGTTTCTGATTGAAATCATGTTTTATATGCTTGACGTTCGTTCGATCAAATCAACTGTTGAAATATCAGGTAGATGATGAAGTAACCATCATTATCATCCGAATATTAAAATTACGCTCCTAGTTGACGTTTTAGAGATTTATAAAACTGTTCCTTACTATTCAGCATTTTATAATAAAATGACAAATTAATGTTGAGGAATATATGCTAAGACTAGTCTCTGCCAACTGAATACACATTTATCAATGCAACTTGATCATGGAACTTAACGAGCCAAACGAAAGTAAAACTATAAAGTAAACATTCAGCTTTGTTGCACTTGATATTTTTTGGCATGCAGTTTACTTTCATGTCTAACACGAATTTTTAAAAAGCTTTTTTGAATAAAAAAAGTTAGACTTGATCTAGATGCGCTGGAGGGAATATGTCCGGTTCAAGAATTTCTCGGAAATTCATTGCAAAGTAGCTAATTAAGAAAAAAATTGTTAATTGCAGTGTTTCTATTTACTTTGCACGTAAAAATTATTTAAATAAGGCAAATGTTAGCTGTAACGCTAATCATTATTATCTTATGCCAAGTCATTGGTTCTCTGGAGACGCTTGCAGCAACCCTTTCCATCATTACTTACCCCTTCTCAAGAAAACAGAGAACAGGAGCAGTAGCCTCTTCATCAAGGAATAATAATCTGATGTAAAAGTGCCTGGAGAAGAAACCTGTAATTTCTTAGATTATTTTGATGTGATGTGCTGTAATAGCTTGTAAATTACATCAAATAACATGAGCAATGAGCACATCCCCCGTACAAAAGTGAGCGAGTGAGCAAGAAAATCAAGAAAATATATATTCATTTTTTGCTCCATTTTCTCCTTCTGGCTCAGCTCACTTTATGAAAACTGGAATTCATACGATACTCTCTCACTCATCATCATAATCCAAAATTATTTAATCCTCACTACCCTTTCTAGAGAGAGAGAAAATGAGTTGATTTTGTATGATTATCGAGTGTCCAGAAGCTCCTCCAGCAAAGAGATGGGATGAAGTTGAACTTTTTGAAATAATTTCATATCTGGATTCTAAAAAAACATCATCCTCCACTACGATACGGCCACCCTGTGATGATTTTGATTACGGTGTAGCCTTCCCAGCTCACTTTTGTCGATCAACAGACTTTTGATGCTTTTTTTCAAAACCCCTTTCTTACATTTTGTTACATTTACCACTCAAAACGTGCTTGTTTTGCTCACCTCGAATGAAAGCTATGAGAAATGGTTTGACTTTTTGGCTTTAATCCACTCCTTATGATTGTAGAGTAATCGTAGTAAAAAAAGATGGACCACTTGAGAAAAATGAACATGAGAAAGAAGTCAGTTTTTACTTGAGCTTTTTTCTAACGCTGGTGCTCCTTTTGCTCCTCGGCTTTTCCCATTATTACATGGCTTATTTCATGTTTTACATGATGACGATAATAATGACGATCAAAATCATTCTTTCCCTTCTCATTCGCTGTGATGATGACGGTGGTGGGATTGCGTAGACTTTCCTTGCGTTGAATGCTACAAGTATTGTTGGGGAATGATTTGAAGAAGAGTAATGAGTGATATGTGATGATAATGTATGTTCTGCATAATAGCATAATATGGATTACATTTTTTAATGGAATTGGTTTGGCCACGATTGTATCATTGCCACTGCCAACCACCAACAACCACTAGTAGAAAACGATGAGGTTTTTGCTCAACGAGTCAGTCATGATTAGGATGGTGGAAGGAACAAAGCGGAAAAGCCAAGTCGCTCGGGAGAGTAAAAAGCTCAAGAGAGTTTTAAGTTGGAATGGTTTGGTTAGTGAAAATTGTGGGTGGTGATGGTGGTGAATGAGTGATGTATGTGATGAGACCAGAAAAATTAAGAATGATCTGATTAGATTATAAGTGCTAATTGGAAGTAGGAGAAAGGATTTTATAAAAGAATAAAAATGAGTATTTATTCGCGATAATCAAATGGTTTATAAAAGGAGCTAAGGACATTTGCATGAAATACCTAATTTGGAAGATATTTATTTTAAAAAAATGAATAATGAAATTAAAATTAACAAGGAAAACGTGAAATAAAAAAGGAATTGTTTAGGATGAAATGCCTGGGGTAATCGGAAATTGTGAAAGGTGATTTTGTGTAAATAAAAAGTGAAACTTCGAAGCCAATAATTATTTAAGACGACTCGCCGTGTACAATTATCTGTAGGTGTAACACTTGTTCCTTTTTTGTATTAACTTAAAATTAACTTTTGACACGAAAGGTCTCAAAATTAAATGGTGATTAAAATGTCTCCTAAAAATTCAAAAATGAATAACGCCAGCGCTCAAGAAAATGAGTGCTGGTGGACAGAGCAAGCTGTCACAATGGCGTTGACTGAACACCCGGGAGAATTAACGAGAACCGGAAGTCCTTACTTTCTCTGTTCTGTATTGCCCAACCATTGGAGATCTAATAAGACGCTACCTGTTGCTTTCAAGGTAGAGAAATGTTTGTCTTGAGCTACCTAATTTTTACTCATAGCTTATTTAGATTCTAGCGCAAATTATTTTGCATGGAACATGTTAAATATCAATTTCAAACAATAATCATCGGGACGGGGTAAGTTTAGATATTTTAATTATTATTTTAAGCAAGTTTTTTTTAAATATGCGTTAACATTTCAAGGAGAAAGTTTCATTTTCAACATTAAACATCATATTAGTATTTATCATGAGACATGCAAACCAGCCATTTATAATTTTTGTTTCGCCCAATAGGAAAAAGCTTCACTTTGACGATTTCAGTGCAAACAACACCTCCACAGGTGGCCACTTATATGAAAGCCATCAAAGTGACTGTGGATGGACCCAGGGAGCCTCGTTCGAAAACAAGTAAGCTTCAAACAAAGAAATATAATTCTCTGTTAATCCTTTCAATTAAACCTTCCCAGACGCTTGTGACTTTTCATTGCTTTGTATCTTGCTTTTAGCTTGTTTACTGTATTAAATGGTGTCAAAACACAGTCGATTTTTTAACATCCTAATTCGGATTGGAAAACGAATTTGGAATTTATTAAATAGGTCAATTTTACATTTAATTATTCTGCAAAAATTTTCTGTAAACTCGCTTAATCTATACGAATTCTTTAAATGATGCCGAGATAGATATCCATTTTGGTAAAATATTATTTTGCGTCATTTGTAAGAGGAAAGAAACTCTCCTTACTATTTTAATATCATCTCATTTTCATTGAGCTAACTTGAGAAGCGTAGAACGGTGTACGGTGTGAAGAGTTTTGACTTGTGATGAAAATCACACTACAAATTTGACTCTTTCGAGACAGCATAAAGGGGTAGAGAAAAGGCGTTTAAATCGGGTTTCCCATGACCAAAAATATTTATTATTATTTGGACTCATCATCCATTGTTATCCTTATCAGGTAGAGTTTTTGCTTCCTTTGCAAAGATTCTTGTTGAAATGCACGTCAATTCAATTATCTTCCATTTCCCAGCAGCAGTCAATTTTCTTCAACAATCAGAGAGAAGAAAGGCTCCACAGAGAAGAAAAATTGACAAACATTTTGTAGCAATTTTCAGTAATTTGTATTCAAAAAGGCAAATGAAAAGATGCAGAAAAAATATATAAATTCTTCAAAACTCTTTCAATATTTTTTCTCTGACCATTGCATCTCACACAACTCAACCTTTTTTCTGAGCCTCAATCAACTAAATCAAACAACAATTTCCACATCCAATTTCTTCCTTCAAAAGATTATACCGATGATGATTATCATAAGCTACTGTGTGATCAGCTACGAAATTATTCCAATTTTTATATCTAAAAACAAGCAGCATCTCTTTCTAGAAACAGAAGCGGAACCAGACTAGACTGGAGACTAGCAGGTGTACTCTTTGTCGTCAATCTGTTTTCCATTAGCAATCATTGTTCCATCTCCGATAATGATATATTACAATGAATAATATGAATGCTCATTTGTCGCAACATTTTTTCCAAAGAGAAAAACAGTTAGATTGCAGCTTACCCCATCTCACAACTTTTTACACTTGCATCATAATAAAATACTCTTAATCATTAGGGAATTGGCAATAAACCATACAATGAAACTATTTTTACGCTACCCTGCCTTCCATTCATCTTTCAGTGGATCCAATCACGACAATGGCAGAGGGAAACAGGTGTAAAGCCACAGTATTGTTACGCTCTACGCATGAAGGTACACTCGAGTCATGCCAAAAACTCTCTTTAAAAACTATTTAGTTCCTTAAATCTCTTATCTAAAAAGGATAGTAAGAGAAGATCCCGCTTACAATCAATCTCTTAAAAATTTCCCGAGACAAGCAAAGAAAATCTCGTTCCAACTCACATGTAGTATATCGTATTTTTCTGCTGACGTTGCCTTTCTCTCTACATTAAGAAAAGGGTTCATCCCTCGTCATCATAATCATCCCTCGTGATGAGTTTGCTCGGGCTTTTCATTCAGCGAAACCGTCTCGCTCATTCCGTTCTCGCCTGAATGCACTCACTCACCTCATAAGAAGCTTCCTTTGCTGATTGTGATTGTTGTGACTCTTGAAGAGTTTTTCTTCATGGATTAAAGTGATTGCTGTAAACATCAACATTCATTACAAGCAAGAGAGTTCACTACTTCTCATGTCCTTCTCTTATTAGACATAAATATATTTTTCAAGATATCAAAAAGAAACTCTTAAATTTCCTAGTGGGATTTTCACACAGCAAAACAAAGACTTTAACAACGTAAAATTCATGTCGGTTCATCCCTTTTCTCGCCTGGTTCCTTTACCAAAAAACTTTGTTGCTTTTTTACTACCAAAAGATAAACGCGTTCGGACTCGACTACATTATTTATGTGTGAATGTCAGGAGAAATCACACACATAAATATAAAGAATGCAATACGGATCTTTTTTTATATAAAATATCAGAGAGGAGGATATCATGGGTATCTGTACCGTGATCATTGTCTTTTTCCTTTTTTTAGTCATCGTTATCAAGAAAGTCAGTGAACCTTGTCTACTATTTTACAGATTCTTTCCCTAATATTATTTTGCAGTGTGTGAGTAGATAGGTAAAAAGAATTTAATACCTGTAAAGAGAAGAGCAGATGTAGAGTATTTCGCAGAGATTGTGATACTCTGTTACAATTTTAAAGATTTTTTTTCGCTATGAGCATGATCATGATCGTGATGTTGATGTAGATGAGATGAGTAAAAATTATATCGCATCATTTTCATTAATCCTACAGGGAAAGAAGGTGGAAAAAATATCATGTTCATTAGAAATTTTCCAAGGAATATGTTAAACAATTTAAAATTACTTACGTATTTCTGGAAATCGGTCTTTTCTTTGAAAGAAATGATGAATGGGTTATGTGTTACTACTTGGTGGTGAGCACGTATCCATTACACAAAAAATTAAGCCGTCACATTACCTTCCAAAAGGGTAATAATAGTTGCTCATTCCCTGTAATTATCCGATTGATTTATGACCAAACAAATTACTATACAAATAGGTAGCGAGACTGCTTCCGCACAAGCCATCTGCTTTTACCCTTCTCCAGACCTACCCTTGATAATGATAATGATACTTAATTGATTTTGATCTTCCATCTTCCGCTTCATCTGATTTCTATCTAACTCAAAATTATCC
>JAHZMU010001627.1:0-31705 GCA_027743725.1 Rambutsinella grinnellia
AGTTTGATGTTTCAGTCAACCTTGAATGAAGAATTTGTTGTTCTTGGAGATTTCAACCTGCCAAAAGAGAAAATAACTCCAGTGCTTGATATTTGCAAAAGTCTAAAAATTACACAACTCATCAAGACACCCACACGTGAGGATAATATTCTTGATTTAATTCTTGTTAACAATGTTAACAAAGTTAAAAAGAGCCAAGTGAGTGAAGTTTCCCTGAGTGATCACCGTCTCATAGAATGTTGGTATGACTGTGGCATCACCAAGACGACAACGAAATCCATAAAATTTAGAGCATTTAATGAACCTAAATGCAACCAATTTGTCTCACAACTGAACAGTATCTTTGCCAATAATGTTAATCAGTTCGATGACTTCAATCTCACATTCAAGTCAGTCATCGAGGATTGTTTTCCGTTAAAGACCAAGGTCATCCCCATCAGATCAAAAATCATTAACCTTTCAACTTCAACAAAACGAAAAATAATTAAACGGAATAAACTTTTTCGTAAACATAAAAGGAGTCCTTCATCGCTATCAAACAGACGCTTAAAGGATATCTCAATACTAATCAAGAAGGCCATCAAAGCAGACACGAAAAGGCATGTGAATGATAAAATTGCTGATACAAATTTGTGGAAAGGAATTGATGACTTTGTATTCAAGGAAAGAAAGAACATCCTTCCCGAACTGTCGCCAGATGAAATTAATGATTATTATGTTGATCTGCAAACGAACAAGGAGCCTTTTACTTGTCTGCCACAACGCCCTGAATCATTACCTTCTTGTCGCTCCACCTTTCAATTGCAACAAATTTCCCCCGAGATGATAGCAAAGGCCTGGAAGTCAATGAAGAATCATAACTCATGCTCACCGGACCCGATGGGACTGAGCAACAAAATCATTGGACTTGCCTTAAATTCTGAATCTTTTGTTACAAATTTGATAGAATTTTATAACAAATTCATCAATGAAGGTAATGTCCCCATGTGCTTGAAAACAGTTAGAATTGTTCCTGTTCCCAAATGTGATAATGCGTCTTCACCTAATGATACTCGCCCTATCTCCATTCAGCCCATACTAATGAAGATCCTTGATAAAATTATATTTATGCGGTTATCATCATACTTTGAGCAGCATAACCTTTTAAGTAAATCCCAGTACGGTTATAGGAGAAAGTCCTCCACGTCACACGCTCTGACATCTCTATTACAACGCGTCTATGAAGATCTTGACAATGGGCATGTCTCCGCCGTGCTGGCACTCGACCTGGCTAAAGCTTTTAATAGCATAAATAGAGACATCTTAATACACAAACTAAAATGGTATGGAGTGAGTTGTGAGGTGCTAAATTCCATTATTATGGAAAATGAGCAGTATGTTGAGGTAAACGGTGCAAACTCGGAAGTGAAAGCAACCACAAAAGGGATAGGTCAAGGCCTGAGTTTAAGCAGTCTACTTTTCAGCATTTACATTAATGATCTCTCCTACTATCTTACGTCAACTTGGCCCACATTGTTTGCCGATGACACGACACTTCAAACCTCCGCATCCCCTAACACTCTAGACATTTTAAAAGGCTCTCTCCAGAATGCTTTCAAAGAGGTAATGGATTGGCTCAGATGGAATAGAGTCCAACTGAATATTAACAAAACCCAGCTTCTTCTTATAGGCTCTTCAAAAGTTCTCGACGAGTGTAAAGATTTCAAACTCGAAGTTGACGGAAACATCATCAACCGTGTAAAAGTTCTAAAAGTGTTAGGTGTGTCAATTGATGAGAATCTGTCTTTCCATGAGCACTGCAATAATGTCTTGGCAAGAGGTAACAGAAGCTTAGCTCGCATATTCCAACTTAAACGCATTTTAAATGTAAAAAACAAAGTTGCGTTAGTTAACGCCTTAATTTTTAGCGTTTTGGATTATGCTTCATGTGCTTGGGCTAGGCACATCTCACAGCAAGATGAAAATTTGATAAATCGTTTTGTAAAAAGGTGTGCCAGATTTGCACTTAACAAGGTTAAATATGATTCTGTAACTGATGATTTATGTAATAAGCTGGGTTGGTTGTTTGCTAAATATCGCTCAATGATCGACGCTTTAGTATTAGCTTACAAATTAGCCTTCTCTGCCCCTAATGATATAATGCATGGCTTTTTAGACTTTTCGTGTGAAGAGAGTGCCTCGACGCGTAATACAAAGAGATATAAACCACTAATTTCCTGCAAAACTGAGTGGGGAAAGAAATCCTTCAAGTATGCAAGTGTTAAAGCCTGGGCTAATTTACCTAGAGATGTATTTCGATTTGATGAAGAAGGCTTCTCCCTCAAGAAATTTAAAAGTAATTTAATCTCTCATTTTATGAAGCTTCAAAAAGAAAAATATGTGAAGTCTATTGATGAAATTATGTGCACAACGTGTATAGATAGAGTGATTGAGAATGCGTTAAGTGAGTAAAATTCTGTAAATTTTGTTAATTTGAACTTATTTACAATTACTTCTTACACATTATAACAATTTTAACAAGTTTGTTTGTGATGTAATTTTGTATATTTTGACTACATGTCTTGTTGATGTTACCTACCCTACTGGGAATTCAAAGGACAATAAATTGAAGTTCAATCAATCAAAAAACGAGGGTGTCACACTCTCTCAAGAATGGTTATATTGTCCAGCAACATTTCTCATATTAATAGTAGCATTGAGTTGTAACAATCCAATTTAGTTAGCTGCCCATCCGAGTATATTTTAATTATGAAATAGATAGTTTTACTGGACTATTGATCTTCTTCTAAAGTGCTGTTGGGTTCATAATTTTTCTAATAACTGGTGTGTATTCTCGGGCAGGAGCATCGCCCTGACTCGTTTTGATCCTCAGATGGAATCCAACAAGAACGGATAATTTTAAATTGTAATTTTTACAAGACTAGCTCACAATTTCTGATTGCTTTTTATAAATTCAAGTAGTAAATTGAGTGGGGTAATTTAAGATTATAGAGAAAATACGGAGCCTGTTTGCATTATCGAAAAGGCTGAATATTATTAAGGGACAATTTTTCATTGAAGAAGATTCATTAATATTTCACTTTTGACTATTTAATTTAAGTTCCGACACTTCGCACAATGCTATTAAGATTGGGAAAATGTAAATCTTGTCTTAAAATAAAAAGCGAAGTTGATTATTGACTGAAGAAATTGATTATATATGGTCAGAGAAAAGAAAATCATTTGGATATTTGAAGACGGTTTTAAGTAGAAGGTCGTCTGGGAAAGAGAATTGCTGAATTGTTGCTAAGAAACGACGGGCGCGCTTTTGTCTATGCATTTGATAATTGCTACTCTGAATCAAAATTCCCATCAATGTAAGATGCGAATTCTAATAGGCGGATGATGCCTGAGAGATTTTTAAGACGAATGCGAAATGAAGTAAAAATAAGCAAAATGGATAATAGTTAGTAATTTTTAATTACTTTAGAAATTGGTAGTAAGTTGGACAGGTTGAAACTACTTACGAACCATTATTAAGTAATGACAATGGCAAAAAAACTGGTTAATTCATTTTGTTTTTCTTCTATAAACTGAAATATACAAGATACGCTAAACGCTATTTTGATAATCAGCTTCTCTTCAACTCTTAATGAATTTCGTGATCCCGGGGCTAAATGAACTTTGATGTTAATTGAAGGCATTCGGGTGATCAATAGCTTTTGAATATGTTGCCATTGATACGATCAGGGAAGTATATTATGCTTTTGTGATGAGATTTTGCCAAGTTTATAAAATCTCTAAAGAATTTCCATCAATGTAAGATGGAATTTCTAAAAGCCAAACGCCAACTCTAAAATTTCTAAAATTTCTAAAGATTCTATGTATTTTAAGGCATTCTCGCTATTTTCTTATTGCTGACAGAGATTCGATGGCAATAATTCTAGTAAATAGAAATCGTGCACCTGTATCAGATTAGTAGCATCTTTACTCACTTCTTCCAACTGTATAACGTAAAGAAGGTTGCAACTATTAAAAAATAAGTATTTAAAAATATTGGCATACCTTAAAACTCAATTAAAATTAGACAAGGTAATAATGTACATGAGGCTCATGTCATGAGCAATAATGGATACTCATTTGTCGCTGGAGATTTCACAATTTTTTGCCAAAAAATATTTATCTAATACTATTCCTTGAGATTGTAAGGGTACTGGTGAAGCCAAAGTTTATAAGTATTCTTGATAGGTCGGTTGGAAACTATTTGTATAAAAATATTAAAAGCATGTCATTTTAGCTTTTAATATTGACTTTGATTTTTAAATGAATGCGAAAATTGTTACTTTTGCTTTGTGTGAAGGTTGGAACAAGTTTGTAAATGGAATGAGAAAAAAATATTCATTTACAAAGTTTGTTGTTGACATGATGAGAGTTGCATGGATATCATTTTTATGACTTTGAAAGATTTTATATGAAAATAGGCTTCAGTTTGAGACGTTTATGACGAGGAATGCATAAAAAGCTTTTCAAGGCTAATTTAAGGCTAGGCTCTTCGCAATCATCGTTCATATTTATTTCTATGCGTTTGATAATTGGGAAAATTGCAATTACTTAATAAATAATGCAAGAAATGGGATGATTTTAAGCTTTCAAGGACATACCAATTGGGATAGAAAGTCTGCGGTGCAAAAGAAAACATACACTGCTTAGGGTACATTTAATTATTTTTGGACAATTAAGATTAGCCTAATTATAAATAATTAGCAAAAACTGCCAATCTCATTGATAACTTATATTCCTCCTGAGAATAGTAATGTTTAATACCTAATAAAGGACCTGAACCCGAGCAGGGAATCAGGGTCAGCGTCAATGGCAAGTCAGCTCAATGTAAGAGCATGGCATGCCAATTAGTAACATTTTTTCGAGTCCTACTAAAACCCGCTCCACCCATTCCATACCCACTCTACCCCACTCTAGCCCACACCAGCCCACTCTACCCACTCTACTTCTTCTTCAAACTCTATGAGTGTCCCATTGGGTAATGGGTTTCGCCGAAAACGACATCACGCCAATGTTCATGTAGACAAGCGGTTCTAATGCGACATTTGTGATATGAATTTTCTTTCAAAGGAAGAGTTGATTAGACATGTTTTGGAACACATAAAGTTGGGCTGAATGCCTAAGAATTTGCCAAGATTTCATTTGAATCATTTCCACGAAAAGTCGCCATAAAATTATATTCAATTTTGCATTTATGATATTTAATTTACCATAACCATTTGATAGAAAGAAAATTAATTAAAATTATAACTCGGATTGCATTAATGAAGACGTTATTTCAGATTAAGATTAAAACTAGATATTCATCATTACTAACTATAGAATAACGTAGTAAAGTAATTGCATCCGCGCAAAACTAGAATTTTACAACTTTGACTGGTGAAAATTACTTTCTCTTCTCATTCCATCTATACATTTTAATATTTTAATCCAAATTGAAGAGTTTCTCCTCGTTTGATTATCCACCCATACTCCGGGACATGTATAACCATCACAGTAGCAGGAAACAGATTCCAACAAGCCATGACTTTCCAAGCCATTTCCAATATTAATAGTATCATTGAGTTGTATCAATCCAAGTAGTTTAGTTAGCTGCCCATCCGAGTATATTTTAATTATGAGATAGATAGTTTTACTGGACTCTTCATCTTCTTCTAAAGTGCTGTTGGGTTCATAATTTTTCTAATAACTTAAGTTTATTCTCGGGCAGGAGCATCGCCCTGATTCGTTTTAACCTTGAGATGGAATCCAACAGGAACTCCAAGAAGGGAAGATGTAGTGCCGTGGGTTCGTTTTGTACGGCCTAACTATACGTTTTTTACTATGTTTTTGCCTATGAAAAATGGACCCTTAAATGTCCACCCTGAAACAAAATCGTTCGGACGTCTCTGGTTGTAAAGAAGATTTTAAATCAATTAATTTAAAAAACTACGTATTCCTTGTTGCATCGAAATTTCACCGTGTTACGGTAGCCATTTCTGTCCTAGAAGTTTTTAATAATTTTTACATGTCTGCTCAATGTACGAGTATGACATTTGGTAATTAATTATTAACTAGGGATACGATAGGATAGTGGGGATTGAGCAAGCGCTTGTTGATTTGGATAAAAGCCATATTTTTGGTGATGTTTGCAAATTTAAACTTTGATAGGAAATACGGAGCCTGTTTGCATTAAAGAAAAGGCTGAATATTTGGTATAAAATTGATTTATGATTTTAGGAAATAATTTTTCAACCTTAAAACTAAATGTACGGTGACGAAGTTTGATTAAGCCTTGTCATCATATGACTTTTGATTATATTTTCTCTCTTCACCGATTTTCTCATAAGTATACCGATCTAAAGACTTGCTCTTGTCAAGCCCATTATTAATTGTGACATTTGTCGGAAAACGATAATTTCTTGAATCTCTTGCAAAACACACGTTTAGCTCTACTTCTGAGAAAAGCATTACAAATGGCGTAATTGGTCACTGATCTTTTTAAAATCAAATCACCAGATTGGAGAAAATGAAAGAAGACAATTTAAGTACTTTTATTTTGCAAACCTCTACAGAAGGACTCACATTCAAATGCATTCCCTTCAAGTAATAAAAGTAGCGAATTGTGCCTTTTCAATTGAAATGTAAATGCTTCAGATATACATATTTACAATGGAATTTAACACAAGCGCATCTTCTGTTTCAAACGGACTAAATTTCTGGTTCGATTAACTTGGGAATTTCATACGACTAACTTACAATTTCTGATTGCTGTTCTCAAATTTAAATAGTAAATTAGTAAAGCAATTTAAAATTTATAGAAAATACCGAGTTCTTTTGGCATTATCGAATGGGCTGAATATCATTAAGGGACAATATTTCACTTATAAAAATTCAACAATTCTTTAATTTTGACTATTTAAGTTTCGTCACTTCGCACAATGCTATTAAGATTGAGATAATGTAAATCTTGTCTTTGAATTCAAGTTGAATATTACTCAAAAAGATTGATTGAATTAGGCCAGAGAAAGAAAGTTATTTATCAGTCATCATAAAAATCAATGAAAAACATTTAAGATAAACTAATACACACTCTATATATCAAACACTTGAATGCGCCCACACATAAACCCTTGAAAAATTAACATGGCTATTATTCATACAAGTGAAGATTCAATTTGTCGCCAAGTTGTTTGGTGTGCACCGAACTCATCTTGTAAGGACGTGTATGAAAATGCTTCAAATTATCCATCTTCAAAAACAAAAACTTTGCAGATACATTTCTCATGATTATTCCACTACCTCCTCCTTCCCCTTCTTCACCACCACCACCATTTTCTCAATGTTGACAGTCCTAAAAGAGATTAGATAAGATAAAATGGTTAAATCAATCATCCTTCGTTTTATCCTTTTCTCTACTTACTATTAAGATTGAGGATGAAAGTTTGCGTTTGAAAATCCCTCAAATCATCCAAGTTTCCGTCCCACAAGATAAACTGAATTTGTTCCAAAATATCCTCAGGGATCCCTGCTAGTACTGCATCCAAATTCAATCGAGTATAAGCGTCTGCTGTTATGCCCAACTCTACTAAGTTTGGAAAGTGCACAAACACCATCTCCAAAGTATCCACAATATCCAAAGAGTTACCAACAAATAGTCGGGAAATGTTTGGGTACAACAGCGATAATTTGTGACTGTGGAAAGCGATATGGCAAGTACAATTTCTTCATAGCATTTGCCATCCTTGCAGAAGCCATTATCTCATTAAATGTCTCCTCAAACCTTCAATTTACCAAAACTAAACTGGCTAGTTTTGAAAATCTGTCTGAGAAAAGGGCAAACTGCCAGGAAAGTGAGACACTATCAGTTTCCAATCGAGTTAATTCACTCAAATGAGGAAGATTTAGTGGGATGTTTGAGCTACTTTCTCCATACAACTTAAGTTGTTTTAAGGTCCTCGATTGAGACCGAAGAAAGCAAAGAGAATCGGCTGCATTCATTCCAATCCACCCATGAAATTTCAGTTGATCCAAGCGCAACCGACTATCGCTCAACAAATTAAATGATAACAGTTGATTTGGACTGATTAAAGCGAAATGTTTTACGCTGGCTGGAATGTTTTTGAAAATACATGATTTGAACTGATTCACAAGATCGAGAGTACAATTTGGAGAATCCGGTATTGCAAGGCTTAAATCCCTCAATGAATCTGCTCTTTTTAAAAGGGCTTCAATCCAGTGGCCTAAATTTCCAATCTTCTTTGGACACTCCAGAGAGGGCTCCAATGCAATGGAAAGGATTGTCAACTTTTTCAAATCAATGGATTCAGTTGTTGTAAAACTCGGCATTGAAAATTCCATTGTAGTGAAATTATCAAACGCAAATTTCAATTCCCTTGCGTTCGGGTCACAGTTTATCAGGAAATTGTCCATCAAGTCCTGATTCTCCTTCACAAAGAAGCTCGCCTCAAATGCGTACTGTTGGATGGGTAACATCTGCTTCATCCTTCACCTTTAACATATACTCCATCAATTTCTCAAAGTTAAACTAAATTGACTTGAAAGAAAATCTATCCGCTAAGCAAAACCTACAGCTAACTACAGGCCCTTGGCTTTAAGCTCACCTCGTTTTTCAGCTCACTCACTTGCTCTCTTCCGACTCGAGCACATTCACAACTCTCTTGCAGAATGATTTTGCAAGCTTGAGAAAATTGCATTTATGAAATGTGCGTGGAGCCTGAAACATCTAAAAAAAACTAAAGCTGAATTCATAAAGTGATAGAGGGTCAGTGTCAATTTAAGAAATTTATCGCAAATTGCTTCCAGTCCTTCATTAGATACTTCCCATTCATTCATAGTGGAAACTTTCATATCAGATTCCAGCGCAAATTTGTTGGTCGACTTGAAAAAACGTTTAGACATTTATGACATGGTGGAGTGGTTAAAAGGCTATCAAAGCCAAGGTTAGGCTCGGCTCTTTGCACTCATTATCATCATAATTCATGTCTATGCGTTTGGTAACAGCTAAAATAGCAAAAGTAAATCTCTGGATGAAAATTGCCATCAATGTAAGATGAAAATTTTCATACCACGATTATTTCTACGAGACCTTTTGAGCAATGTCAAATGAGATAAAAATTAGCAAAATGAATTCAAACTAACGACCATTTAAATCAGATAAAATAGGTAATCGCTCAATCATATTATGCATAGCCGTGCTTATTTTTAACTGAAGTACTTTCACCTTTCATTATAAATTTTATTAATGCCTTTTCAAAAAGAAATTCCAAGCTTTGGTGTAGAATAAGCAGAAATATTTAGATTAAGCTATTAGAATAAGTTTTGATTTTAACTAACAAATATTGATACTTTAATAAATGAATAAATAGCTAATATTATTAAATATTTTGGAATTATGCAGCTAAATTTTTATTGTGAAAATCTAATAAATACTTTGACTAAATAAATGGGGTTGGATTGAATTTAAATGGTGCGAATCATTTTATTAATCATTTCGTTTCATCAAGTTTGACATTAATTTCATCCTAATTAAACATAATAAGCAACTGGCAAAATAAGCTGGCATTACAATGGAAAGGATTTTGAATCAAAAGGATTTCAAGACACAATTTAATTTTTAGGAACGCACATCTTTCATAATCTGCATCAGCCATTCTCTTTGTTAGAGGGACAAATAATTTCACTTTCATGAATTTAATGCGAATATGCATTTGCATTCCAATGATGAAAATTATGCCCGGGCATTTCTATTCCCATTTTATAAAAAGGCAACAAACCATTATATGATTTCATAAGACAATGATTGATTCAGTTTTCATGGAGAACGCAAGCGCAGAAGGGAACAAAGAAGAGGCAAAGATGTGGATGCCGATGCTCCTTCCTTCCTTCCTCTTTCTCATTCACAAAACCGCTGGTAAAGCACCAACATCATCTACCAGTATTAAAAATGAAAAGCAAAATAGTGAGGAGAATGAAGGACGTTGTTCCGAAAATGGCTGTAAAAATTTCTGGGGCGATTGGTTGGGAGCATTTTGCTTTGACATTTTATTAAGCGAGCTTCCACGCTTACTCCGCACCAGTTTTGGGAGATGTAGAAAATGTTGCGTTAATGATTAGGGTTGGTATGAAGATGTAGTTTAGAATTAAGTTGGTAAATTAATGAGAGTTGATGAATTTATTTGCAATAACTAAATGGGGCATTATGCAATTTATATTTAGTTGAATCTTTTTTGCGTGTATAAATTTAGAAGATTTTATTATTGAATTAAAGTGAAGTTAAGGAAGGGAGAATTGTTGTCTGATTAGGTCTAGTCACGATTCTTTGGCTTTTTGGTCTTTTTAGTCTTTTTGGGTTTTTTAGTTGTGGTTGTCTTTTGTTTAGGCTTTTTAGTCGGTTTGGGTTTCTTTTCTTCAGAGCTGGAACTAGATGAGCTGGAGCTGGAATTGCTTTCGGAGCTTTCGCTACTTTCAGAGGAGCTGGAACTGGAGCTGCTGTCGCGCTTTGTGGTTGTTGTGGGAGGTTGAGTGGTAGGCTCTTCCGTAGTTGGCTCTGGTTCTTCGGGAGATTCGGTTGTCGGTTCTTCCGGAACTTCTGTAGTTGGTTCTGGTTCTTCTGGAACCGTTGTTTCTTCAACTGGTGGTTCAGTAGTTTCTGCAGGCCAGTCACAAACTTGTAACTCCGGATTAAAATGGAGACCTCCCGGGCAATTCATTAAAACTGGTCCAGACTCCGTACAAGAATAGAACGAAGCTGGATCATCCGGATTGGGTCGGAGTTCACCAACAACGCAGTCTTCAGGCGGAACTTTATATTAAAAAATAAGTTTAAGAAATTACTAATTAGTTCAATTAAAATGCAATTTAGAATTACCTGATTGGCCATAAGAAGTAGCCAGGAATAAAGACAGGAAGAGAAGAGCAAATGCTTTCATTTTATCTGCTGGATTGGATACTTTCCATGTATTTCTGTTCAAGGAAAAGCTAACATTTTATATTTTGTCCAGCAGTTTTATACTAAATAAATAAATTGTTTATGCAGATTTACGTACACATTTACGTCCACAGATTAAAAGGAATTCTGCGTAGAATCATTAATCCGTCCTTATTTAAACTCTTTTAATTTTTATGGGACAATTGACTCCAGATGTTTATGCTTACGTAAGAAATAAATTAATAAAGATGCGAGCTGGTAACAGTTGGACGGTTATATAACCAACTAATTTAAATAATAATAGCAATCAAAAGTTAAATCCAAGCACAAAATCCAAATAAAAATTTATCGATATGCATTTATTCAGGAAAATTTTCAAGTAGAGAGTTTTGATGTAATCAAATTTTTAATTGTGCCATGTACTAATTTTATATTAAATTATTTAGCAAAAAGATGATTTTTAACGTTCGACTTTAACCGATTTTAATTTATTTAATACAAATGACTACATTGTTAGTTCGATTTTATTGTATTCCCGTGTAAATAAAATGAAAATTGATATTGACCTGAGCTACGAAAAACTACTGTTTCACTAGCTTCAAATGTAATATCAAGTTGAGCATGGAATGGTGGTGCTGCCCTCCAAATAGCAGTATCATTAGCATACAAATACTCAGCCTCTCCGGAAGGTTTCCCTAAAATTATTGAAGAAAGTTTATTTTATTGCTAATACAAATTGAACTATAATTTATTACCATGTCGAGGCCAAGCATAAACTACTCCTGTGACGTGTACATCATTTGTAAATGTGTATTCCCTTCTACTACCGATTTCCCTACCCCAGAAAGTTGTAGAGATAAAGTTGGGGAAAACAACCAAGCAGATGAGGAAAATAGCTTTCATTTTTGAAATTTAAACAAGATGATTTAAAAATAATACTTGGAAGGAGTTTCAAGTACAGCTTTATATATGGCTCAACAAATAATTGGAGACAATAATTTTTATGCTATACAATAAATGAATTATATAATTATAAATGCAGATTTACGTGTCAACTCGCCTATATAAATGGTAATCCCATTATGGAATGGAATAAATTTCGGCATATCATAAATATAATTTTAATAATAACAGACTAATGTATTTATATTGATCTGTTATTATTAAAACCATTTAATATTTAAATGGCAATCGATTTTATATTTCTACGCAAGAAATAAATTATTATTCAAGCAAGCTCATAACAGTTGGCAATTATATAATGTAGTTCATTTAGATAACAAATTGTTCTTTAATCATTCGTCAAAATTAACTCAATTATTGTGCAAAAGTTTTGAAAATGGCAGGTGTGAG
The DNA here is from genome assembly GCA_027743725.1 of Rambutsinella grinnellia. Lineage (NCBI taxonomy): Eukaryota > Metazoa > Arthropoda > Collembola > Entomobryomorpha > Entomobryidae > Rambutsinella > Rambutsinella grinnellia. The sequence goes on from JAHZMU010001627.1 coordinate 12,323, forward strand.
TTTATGAATAAAATTCGTGCTTCCAAATTCAATGGTTGTGATATGAAGTAATCGCAAATCTTTATCCTGACACCACTTATTAGGCCTTGTCCAACCAAAGCCTAATAAGCTTACTACATTTGATTGTTTTCTGCTGAAATTAATGCCATTTCTACATTCCTTATTTTTATTCATGTTTAGTTTTGAGTTGATGAAAATTTTAATTGTTTTTTCTAAAGTAGATTGAAATTGTAATTGGCTTTTAGATATTTTAATTATAAACCGATGCGATAATCCAAGTACATTTTATTATTAGAAGAAACGATCTAAGGCATATTAGAAGAATTGTGACTCATTTCGCTTCTGTCGTGCGTTGGCATTGGGACAATCTCCTTGTTTGTACGCAGAATGAAGAAGATAAAAGCTTTGTTTTAAAGCTCTGGCATTTTCAGTTAGTTTAAGTCTGAAAAATTGTCAGTTTATTAAAATTAGTGAAGGTTCAACCCTAAAAAGCAAACATGTTCCATATTTGGACGATAGTCCTAGTCATCTTCCTCCCAATAATAGAAGCGAAAAGCCCTACATCTCAATACTTAAATGGAGTTATTATTACAGAGAATTTCTACATATCCTCAGATCAAGCAGATCCCATTATTCAGTTTTATTTAAGTGAAGCGTTCTTAATTTGGGATGTAGCCTTGGATATTCAAATGGATAGTTTTATCAAAAGGCATTTTCAAGATTCGAATTGTCTTTTGACTATTACCAGCTTTCACAGCATAAATTTTGAAACAAGCTATCCAGTTATCTTACGAAAACTCAGTCCAGCCATTATTTGGCGTGGCCCAAGAAGAAATGCTAGGGATAGACGAAGCGCGTATATTCTTACGTGGATTTTAACTAATGGAAATAATTCCCTTTTATTTCAGCAGCCTTGCATGAACCAATCTAATATATTCCATGACGTAGGACTGAAAACTGATATTGATTTGTTTTTCATGTATCCATGCGAAAGGATTGAACGAATTAATTTCTCTGTTAAAAGCAAAGCTTGGAGTTGCGAAGCTAATCTGGATCTATTTCCGCCATTGCAAAGCAACACGTTTGAGCATGAATTTGGCCAAAAGGCTAGTAAATCTTTTAAAGAAAAGACTTTGTTTAGGATAAGCTCCATGTATCATCCCATTTGGTATTTTAGCAAGGCATATGGCATGAATTATGTTATGTCAGGGTCACCACAAATTTCAATTTTAGTTGGCAATTTCCGCTTACAATTGCTTGTAAATTTTAAGAAAGAGATTCTGAATGGCTGGAAAAATATTTTGAAGAGAAGTGGAGAAAGTTATTACTCGAGTGAGAGCCGACAATCGTTAAAATTGTCATGGCTGTATCCAGCTAATAGTTATTTTGTGGCAAATCTACTATTTAATAATGGCAAATATGAAATTATTTCTCTTGAAGTTATTTCCGATTGCTTTGAATGTGCTGAGGAAGGGAAGGTAGACTTTGCACAAGCTCCGCTGCTATTTCTAGAACGTGAAAGCAGACGAGTCCATTACAAAGCTGATGTTGCCAATGGGGAAATAGCTTATGAATCATTTCTAACTGATGCTTTGTCGAAATGTGCAAATATTAATATTGGGACGGAAATATTCAAACTCACTTCAATTGACAATGACATGGCATCCATCAACCTCCATTTCCTTCACTCCATTTTACAAAATTTCAGCTACTATTTCAAACATGATATTTGTCAAAACGGGGTCGTGAGACGAGAAACTTTTAACGATCAAATTGCGATCATTCCTGGATTTAGATTTTACAGTGGGAAAGCAAATAAATTTAATCAGGTATCAATTCAAATGGAAAATGAATTCAATTCTCTGCGTTTTGTGAGCTGTGGCGAAATACGTGGAGTGAACAAAATAGCTTTTCATCTGCTTGTTTACGTCTTTGATTGGGAGGTTTGGCTAACCATGAGCATTATGGGAGTTTTGACGGTCGTCTCAATCAATTTAATCATTAATTCATCTAAACATTCCAGTCAATTTTCCCTTTTTGAGAATATGCTTGTAATGATGGCTGGATTAGCTACAGAAAATGGTGACATTTTACTCGCTTCCCAGCAAAAACTTAATAAAGTGCGGTTCATCCTGACTTTGGTGTCCCTTCTTGGAATTGTTATTACGAATGGGTATAAGAATGTCAACGTTTATAAAATGGTTACTCCAAGAACGCCTTTATCTTATGATACCTTTCAGCAATTGGTGGACGACGGCTTTTCCATTTACTCCAGAGCTAAATCTGTCGGCTTCGATTTTGACAAAAGCGTAACAAGCGACGACAAAATCCCCGAATGGTTCGGAGAGAAAAAGGGAGCGCATACGAAATTCGGGTTTCATCGTGAAGAAAGGTATTTTCCTGGAGTCGTCTCTGAAATATTTGCTCTTTATAATAGCGATAGAAGGGATAAAATGACACAGCTTATATTTAATAATAGCTTCCTCCAACCTAAAAATATTGGGCGGGGCATTGCAAGAAAATCTTATAATTTTAGTTCATTCCAAGCCAATTATTATGATGATAAGATGAGATCTATTTATTTGAAAGAGGAGTTGAAAATTTTAACTGGATTGTTACAAAAGTGTAACAAAACTGCATTAATTCTCCCCACAAGGATGTGTAGTGAGCAAGTCAATAATTTAAAGAATAGTAAGGGCTTGAAGGTTGGAATGGGAAAAGAGATTTATTCGAAAAGTACAAATCAAATATTATTTATGGGAGCGCTGCCAAAACAAATTATAAAAAGGGTACGAGCTTTTCATTCATCTGGAATCAAACTTGGTTGGGTGAAACTACTTCGTAATTTATTAAAAGGGAAAGAAAGCGGGCCGGCTAAACCGGCAAAGGCTACTTTGCAAGGGCACATTGTTTGCATTTTTGTAGTTCTTTTATGCGGATTAGGAATAGCAAGTTTGTGGTTTGGCATTGAAATCATTTGTGAAAAAGTAGGTCGATTTTACATGTTGCATTAGAATAAAACAAAAGTCATTCCATTTGACGAAGAATTGCAGTAAAAAATAAAAATAATTATGCTGTAAAAATACTATGTAAAGCACAAAATCAAATTTTATAATATGATTGACATAATTAATTTTTAATTACTTTAAATTGATTTAGTAATACGCTAATACAATATTAATAAATTCCTTCCTCTTATTCACCGAATTTATAATTTCCATTGCCTTTATCTGATTCGAAGACATCAACCTCGACACCATTTTCGAATCTCCGTGTTTCTTTCTTACAACACTTTTCTCCCTTGTTACAGCCGGTCATCCAATATACAGATTTGTAATTTGAGGAACATTCTTCCATACAATACTTTCCAGAGTCGTTAACTCCGCAAACAATTGTTGTTTCATAACCTCCATTGGTTTCTAATAAAGGTGTGAAAAATCTGTTAGCTAATTATAAAGTCTATTAAGAAATATGTTTTCAGATTACCTAAATAATAGACTAATGTTGCAACCCCGATTAAAACAAGAAAGCCGATACAGAGACAACCGCAACATTTTAGGCAGGAGCAGGACATGATCAGTTTTAAAAGTTGGAAGATCCAAAGAAAAAAACGTGCAGGTTCTTCTTGATGTCAAAATCTTTAATAATCAATGTGGCCACTCTTTTAAATTATTTATGCATTGAGTCTACGTTTACTTGGAAGAAGGATGGTTAGATAAGCTTGATTTTTTCAGTAAAGCGGATTTGGATTAGAGTAGAAAAGTTTACGAATTTTGGTATTACGGCAATGTGGCTTGGGAAAATGAAAATGAACATGTTTTATTACAAGCAAATTTACGCTTACGAACTATCAACTGACGCGGTTGCTGTAAGTGCCGAGCGTCCTGTAATACTTAATTTGTAGTAAAGTGAATGATCATTGGAAGCGAAAAGTTTCTCAAGCTCCTAAGAACGGATCTAAATTAGAGTAATATAATGTGGTTTCCTTTTCCTAGCAAATGATTATAATAAAGTGGTAAAATTAGCCTGAAATGTTTTATTCGTGCTTAGATTGGGTTAATGGAAGGACATGCAAATGTCTGCCAGGTTTAGCCTGTAACTGACGCAGTGATTTTGTGCGATTCCTAGTATTAGGGCATGTATTCAGCGAAGTTACTTCGTAGTTTGTTTAATCATTTGCGGTAGGAACCATTTGATGAAAATTAGCTGGTGGATTTTTCATGTCGCGGATTTATTTGGAAAACCATATTAATTTCTTTAAAATAAAACTTATCCGACAGTTTAAAATTCAACTACGTTCAACATAATATACTTTTAAAATGCTTCTGATGTATTTTTTCTTAGTTTTGTCTGTAAACTAATTAATCCAATACCCATACCGGCCATATAGATTCCATCCAATGATATTATTACTTCCAAAGTAAATAATTTCCTATTAAGGACTTCTGGCGGATGACGTATATTGCAACATTTGCAAGCCATTCATTCCCATATTTGAAATTTTTTATATCCCATAATAAAAAATTATTTAGAGGAAGAAGCATTTGGAACTTTACGAAATTTATTCGAAGAGCACAAATCAAATAGCATTTTTGGAAGCGTTGCGAAAAAAGAATTAATAAGAAGAGTGCGTGTCGTAACTCTGGAATTAAAATTAGATGGACAAATTTATTAGGTAGTTTATTAAGAGGAGAAGAAAATAGGTCAGCTAAACCGGAAAAGGCTACTTTGAAAGGGCATATTATTTGCATTTTTGTGGTATTAATTTGTGGATTAGGAATAGCAGGTGTATGGTTTGTTGTAGAAATTTTATGTAGATTTTACACTTGGAGAAAGACCAAAGTAATGCAATTTCACGCACAATTTTCATGTTTAATCAAGCACTTCATGTATGAATTCAATTGTTTGGAAAGTAATCAATAAAATTATTAACAACTTCCGCATAATATTTACGAGTACTTTTTTATTCGACCTCATAACCTTCACATCTCAAGAGCATTTCATACGCTTGGGTTTTTGGCTCCCTCATCCCAAATATGAAATTTAAGTGGGTTATAGTTAAATTTTTATTAATTTTACAAGCACATTTAAATGACTCCTTATCATTTAAGACTTTACTTGGCATAATGGATCATTGCTCAATGACATATTTTTACTTTCACTTAAATCAAAATTCTAACCCAATTGATTTTCGGTTGGTGACGAAAGACGCAAGTGGTCTGCCTTTAACCTACCGTGTTTTGAATGATAGACCCGGCCAGTTTCAGTTTTCACGTAGCAGAAGAAGAAAATTGTCAGAATGTGTAGTCCATCTTGTTCAACCTTCGGATACGAAAAAATATATAAAATTGCAAAACCGAGAGCCAATATTCCCCGATTTTCTGTTAATTGTAAATTTGGGTAAAACAAGAAGCTATTATAACGAGATAATTGACTTGATTGCACCCGGAGTAGTCATATTGGAAGTGGATAGTACGGACAACGTCTTTTTGGTCTGTATTCCATGCGAAACATTTGCAGAGAGATTGGTCCCAATACAAAATGTGGATTCTCGGGAGGCTTTGGTAAAAATGTGGATGACGCTTAACAGCAACTTAAGAAATAATTACGTTTCAACAAGTATACCCGTAATCCTAACTGATTATATTTTTAACAAAGATCCTTCACAAATCTGTCGGATGAAAGTGAAATCTAATTATTACACACAGCCCTCCTTTTGTAGCCTTTTAATTGTTGGAAACAAGCTAAATACCACATTCCAGAATGCTTCAGCTGAAGCAGTCCCACATTCATTTTTTAAACTTAGATTCATCGCGAAACCAAGTACGACTAAATCTTCAGGTAAATTCATACGATTGCCTTATGGAATGACTAGTATACGGTTCGGCTTTATAGTTGTGATAAGCGACATTAGTCAATTCCAGGCAAGGACAAGGATGGAAGGGATTCTTAGCCCGTTTGGCTTAGAGCTCTGGTTGATTTTAATCGGAACAAGTGGATGCATTGCGTTTATATTAACCAATCCAAAGGATTTCATAATAACGTTCAGAAAAGCCTTTTCTGGTTTATGGATTATTACAATCGAACAATCGAGTAAAACAGGAAATTTGTTAGAGAAAAAGTTGATTTTAGGATTACTGTGGTTTCTCTGGGCAGGAATAGCAGTAATTTTATCTAATTTTTACAAAGGCAGTTTGTTCTCCTCTTTGTCGTCTCTTCCCAGCCCAACTGTCCCTTCTAGTTTGGATGAGTTGGCTAAAAGTGAAATCTTATTAGGTACAATTGATAGGTGTGGGAAAATGAGAGGAATTACGAGGATTTGGTATTCCTGTTTGCGCGATTATAATATCGCTGGTCATCATAATAGCATTAGTTTATTGGCTAATGTTAAAAATAAAGTAGTTTGGTTTTCTGCTGAAAGATGGGAAGATTTTGTGGGTTCAGTTTTAGGGAATGAATCAGCACAAGTTGAAATAAACAGGACTATTAGCATACCAAAGAGGTATGCAATGATTGACTCAGAATTTCTGAGTCAGAAAGGTCTAATATATTTATAAAAGAATCAATGAATGAATTGAGTAATGTGTGGATTTCTAAAAGAGTAGAAGTCCCGTTATTTAACTACTTTTTACATGATAGGATATATGGAAATTATCTCTACAATATCCTTAAACAAAGCATATCTCAAGTTTATGAGTCGGGGCTCTTTTTAGAGTGGGAATTGCATGAAATGTCGCAGTATAGAGTTAATGCGACTTATGAAATATTTAAAATTTTGGATGGTAAGCGTTACAAATTCCCTTGGGGTGAAGAGAGAAAAATGTATTTTGAATTTGGGGAGCTTCGGAAAAGATTTATGCTTTGCACAAAAGATTGCACGAAGATTAGGAGTGGTTTGGAACAATTTTTACCTATTCCAAGTCAGGTTTTTGTAGGGATTATGGTGTATTGGATGACAGGCTTGGGAGGAACTGTGGCGGTGTTTGTTTTAGAAGTTGTCGCAAAAAGGAACGTCAGGTTTATGCAAAGAGCTAAAGCTTTCTTTGCGCATGCGCGTCACAGGTTCCACTAAATCCCTTGTAAGGTAAATGATTTTAAATGCTTGTTCCTATTCAATAAATAATGTGTATGAATAAATTCATTGTAATAACTTTTTATTGAAACGAATATATACATGAAACAATTAAAGGTTATAAAATGAATATTCTAAAGTTTGAAAATGTTTTACACAAGATATTGTTTATGAAGTGTAAAAGCTTTTATGTGATTTTCAGTGCAATTTATAATCATAATTTTAGATGGCTCCGGAATGCTTTAATAAATTGGAGTTTTCTGTAAAGTCGGATGTGTGAGCGTTTGGGATTGCAATGTGGGAAATTTTTAGTCTAGGTGGGGATCCTTACGGAGGTCAGTCTTGGAGCGAAGAATTTATTACAAATTTATGCAATGGGGTTAGACTTGGGCCACCTTTTTGTAACAAAAATGAGATTTATGGGATGATGCAGAGCTGTTGGAATATCGAGTCTGAAATGAGGATCAGCTTCTCTGAATTGAAATTAAGTTAGGCGAAAGTAATGAGCAGGGAAGAAGAGGAAAATTGCAATTTAGATTATAATTTATTAGAATGATAAATTTAAAAACTGTAGAAAAAGTAAAATCACTTATTTCAAAAATTTATACAGCTTGGCACATACCAATTAGAAATAAAGTCTTAATTACTATTTGAGAGCGTGACGTCAGAAAGTAGTTTTAAAATTGGAATTTAGCACGAAAGTAGAATCTCAATTAATCTCGGCTTTGCCACGTAGACTAGACAATTTTAATTAAATGGTGAGTAGCCATTTTAATCATAACTGTGTCAAGCTATTCCAAGTTTAGAGTTCCGTCATGGGTTCTGCTCCGTCCGACAATATATATTTTAAAATGTATGTGATACATTTTGTTCTTGGCTATCAAAGTCAACCTTTGCCCAATCAACAAATTACATAGAGCTAACTTTCCTTAACATAAATTCAATTTGCAATTATTACAGAATGATACATAAGCTTTAATAACTTTAACTTAATCTATCCAGTACGGTATTTTAGCAAAATCCTATTCTACGCTCGTTTTCGGCACTTTTCTCATTTCTCCTCAGTCTCCAAATACTCCTCCACCTCTTCTAAACAAGTGTCCAAAACTTTCTCCTTAACTGCTTGTCTCAACATTTGCTCGTGCGCAGTTTTATCGTTTGATCGCTTATACCAGTCCCGCAAGCACATTACTTGGCAAATAGTTTTTGCGTGAAGACTTGAACGCTTACGCGTACAGATATCTGTACCCATTGAGAAAGCCCTCTCCACTGGCACAACGGTTCCGGACACTGCTAAGACGTCACGTGCCATGTTCGAAAGCTCCTTGAATTCATCCTCGTTGTTCTATAAAATTTAAAAACAAATTAAATAGAAACTTTAAATTGGTAAAATACTAGAACTTATGCAGTATTAAATCACCTTCCACCATCCTCTAGCACCAGTTGCGGACATCTCTTTTCCATCTTGCTTTGACCCCGGCTTGGATTTTGGCATCTTAGAAGGGTTGGCAATATCCGTAGAGAGAAAATGAGCTAGCTCATTATTCGGAGGACTTTCTTCTTGCATTCTTAGCAGCGCCTTTCTGTAATGGTCTTTGAATAGAATATTCAAAGGATTATCTGAGTCTTGGCTTTCCTCACTTGCTTCAGGCAAATCGTTTGACTTCTTGTAATAAGTTGTCCAAAATTCTTCAAGTTTGGCAGCCGCAATAGAGATTTCGTCCGGACTCCAGCCAATTTCTTCAAAAAACTCCATCTTAAACCGCGGGTCCAAAACTAAAAATACATGTAAAAATTGAGATTAGATAATTATGAACATCATTATTATAAAATATTTACATAAAATAGAGTTTACCAGTCGCTGCCACACAAATTAATCCCTCAGTAGTCGGATAATACTTTCGCAGCTTATCCCATCCCTCATAAACGGCGTTTGCAATCCACTCTGGATTGTTTTCGGTAACTTTGTTGTAGCCCTCAAGGTGATCAAATATATAGTTATAAATAGCAGCAAATAGTTATGAAACAGTCCCGTTGCCATGGGCAGATATTGTGTCCGTAATTGTCTCAAATGGCTCTAAAACTTTGATGAGGATGTCAATCTTCTTCCAGTCGCCTTCTGTAAGGACATACAACTTGAGATCGGGCAAGGATGTCGTCGTAGCGATGTAAGGCTCTTTCATTTCTTTGACTCGGAGAAGCATTTTGTATCCGCTGTTCCATCTTGTTGGAACATCTCTTATTAAATGCTTGTATTTGATGTTTTTTCGCGCACAGAATTCCTTGAACGCTTCCATTTTTTGCTGAGATCCTCGAACAGAAATTATCCCGCGGCGTACTTTTGCTAATAAATCTTTAGGGGGATTCTTGGCACGAGTAACATCATTTGGATTCATAAGAAAATTGAAGTCGTCTTCCTGATATGATCCAACTGCACCCAGAATATCTTTGCATACCAGGTTTAGGATGTGAGCGAGGCATCTTATTCGAAAATTCATCGCATTAAATGGCAAACCCTTCAATTCACAACGGCGCTGTAGTTCCATGCAGAAGGTTTCGGTGTTTCCGGCGTTATCCAACGTTACTGAGAATAGCTTTTTCCATAAATCGAAGTCATCAAGTGTTTGAGAAAAGGCGTCGCACAGTTTGTCACCGGTGTGGCTTCCTTCCAGGACCTCCATGTCCAACAAGAACGTGTTCAAATTCCAGTCCCTATCCACATAACTTGCAACAACTCCTTGAAAGGAATTTTGATTTGGAGAGAGCCACCCATCCACCGTAAAGCTAATTTTTCCGGGAGCATTAGTCAACTCTTGCTTGACTTTCTCCTTCTCCTTTTCATACTCATCAGTTATCCATCGTCTAGCAGTTGTAGCTGAGGGAAGTTTACAAGCAGAGTTTCCTCCTGAACAATATTCCAAAAGATTCCGGAAGGCTTCGGATTCCACAATATTAAATGGTAGATTATCCATAACCATAAATCGCAAAACATAATGCTGGAATCCCTCGGGTGTGACTGGTGTGGCTTTTGTATCATTTGATGAGCGCTGGTTAGAGTTCCACCTGCCATCACTGCTGAGGTCCAATTTCAAATCGCCGTGTTCGGATAATAAATGTCTTCGAAGTGTTGACGCTCCGCCTGATTTGCAATGAACGTATCCTTCCCTATTGAGTCAAAGAAATATATAAAAAGTATATCTGTTGTCATAAATAGTAATTATTTATTAAAAGGTAGACTTACTCTTGATCGCAATAATTGCACTTCCATTCTCGAACAGTTTCATCAAATTTGAAGTGATGAAACACTTTCGACTTTAGAGCACTAATGTTGGGAATTGGTCGGGATGAGAAGTCAACTCGTGGTCGTTTTGAAGCTCTAGGCTTCTGAGTGGAGTTCATGGAAACACTCATTGAAAATAACAAGAATTTATTTTGTCGCGTTCTGCGAGACTTTGTCTCTTTTTCCTCTCAGGTTTTCTATGTTTTCTGGGCTGCCCCGCAGCCGGGGAGGCAACACTTGTATTTAGACTTTTCAGTCCTGCTCTCATGCTCTGTGCACGTCGACAAGAATGACGTAAAAGCACTTTTCTTATGTGACAACTCCCACAAGCCACACTCTTTTCCCATCTCTCATAGTGAAAGATAGTCTTGATATAGCACCAGCTCCGGCTGGAAGCTAACTTCTCGTGGTGGTCTTCCACACAAAGTCTTAATTGTGATCCCCAGGTCAAGTCTCTTAGGTAGAGCAAAAGGCTCTAAACCCTATTAACATTAGTCTCAGGTTCCCGGAAGGGAAAACAACCATTTGTGTGTGTCAGTTAGATAAAACTTACCTTATTTTGAGCCCGATGGGCTATCAACTTTTAATTGTGTAACAATCTCTTTTTGTGAACAATCTTAACTTTATCGACGATTAAACAAGCAATTTGACCTTCTCTTTTTGTTAATCGTTTCGTGTTTTGTACAATTTGTTTGGGATCTATACACCGATTTCATCACCTCTCATCCCTCATCTCATTGAATTGACATTGCGTTTTCATTCACTTGAATTGACATTCACCCGCATCCCCCAAAAGCATCTTTCATCAGTCGGACATGAAGGAGGAGCGAATAGAAAGCAACCGTAGTTAAAGGCATGTGTAATCGACAGAGGGCTAATTATTTTACGCCTGCTTTTTAACATATTTATTCCACAATTTAATGAACGGCTGGAGAAGAATTTAATCTCTTTCAATTTATTTCAAACAAGGACGCTTCTTTAACCTACTAACTAATATTACACTGCTACTTCTAATTTACTTAAGAAATTTAATGCTTTTCCTTAACCATAAACTTTAACTCTTCTCCAGATTACACAAAATATCCAAAGAAACTTGTTGTCAACCACGAAAGAGATTTCTCAAAGCAGCTGTGAGCGCAGCTCATTTCATACATTAAAAGGATAGGTAAACATCAGGCCAGGTCAGGCCAGGCCAGGCCAGGCTGAGACAGGCCAGGCTTTAAAGGCTGAATTTTGAATCAGGTTAAAACACGTACAGGCCAGGCCAGGCTGGGTGACCTGGCTTGGCCTGGCCTGGCCTGGCCTGGATTTCACCAGGCCCACCCAGCCTGTGGAGAGCACTACTACAAAGTAACGCCAAAAGCCCAAACATCCGACTTTTCAGAGAATTCTAGACGTTCCAAAGCCTCAATTGACGTCCAGCGCGCCAGGGCAGGGCAGTGGTTCATGATTCTTTTTCGAATACATCTCATAATTGTTGAGTCGACGGGATAATCCAAAATCAGATATTTTTGCCTCTTTCTTAAATGACGAGAGGACATTCCTAGTGGCAAGATCCATATGGACAATCTTTTTTGAGGAGATGAATTCCATTCCATTTGCAATTTCGTAAGTCCACTTTTTCAAGTGAACCCAACTCACAAATTTTAAGGAAAATGTATAATTTTCTTTTACTTAATTCGGACGTGTATGCCCCAAGCAATTCTACAACATTTGGGTGATTGCCGACGTAAGTCATTAAAATAATTTCTGATAAGAGGCTTTTTAATTTAGATATTGTGAAGCCGTTCATTGTCTTAACAGCAACGTTCTGATTCCCTTCCTTATTCACAGTCCCCCGCAACACTTGTCCGAATTGGCCCGAACCAAGGCTATCCTCGCTTATTTCAAAGCTACTTTTAGGAATTTCATGCATTTTGTCATACGACCAGTTAAACTGTGCGATATTTGTGTTGACTCCAATCGATATTGTCTCATTTCCGCTTCCTTTCACAAATTTATTAATTATTGCATCCGCCTCGCGATCCTGTTTTTTCTTTAGGTGAATAAAAGACGTGGTCAGAAGTGCTATTACAAGTATTGATAGTGTGAGCAGAATATAAGTTATGTATTTTGCATTATCATGGTGTTGAATTGTATTGGGTTTGTTTCGTAGCCTTTCCTTTGCGAGTTGAAGTGCAACTAGAAAGCAAGAAAGAATTTAATTTTAAACAATTACGAAATTTACTAGCCTTACTCTCTTTTTTGTTTTGGAACTGAAGTTTGTCTGGACTATCTGGGATTAATCCATTCTCCACAAAATCTCCACCATCCATTCCTCCTCCAATTGCCTGATTGTGCGTCTAGTCCATGATGTAATATTATTGTAAAGTTTACACTTCTCGCGAAAGAATTTATCCCTTCCCAATATTGCACAAAAGGAAGAATCACTGCTAAGCTGTTGCTATCCATTTCTTCATTATTTGGCCATCCCGTAATCACTCCAACCTCAATATTTTTGAAGTGCTTTCGAATTAAATTCATACAGACTTGGAGCATCGTTTGATATTGTAGTTGCAATTGGTCCATGTTATACAAATTGTCAACGTCATACCTTTCCACAATTCCTTTCACGTACACAACATCAACTTCTTCAAAAAGATTGGCATTGAGTAACTTTCTGAAATTTAACACGTCCAAAACCATTTCATATCTGATGAATCATGAAAAATCATATTTTTTGTGGTTGAAGCTGTAAGTTTGAGACTAGGGGGTGGACCAAAGGTACTTTTAGGAATCTTATAAGCCCAATTTATAAAGTCATATTTGTCATATTTGGGCATATAAAGTCATAAAATCATAAAATCATATTTTTGGGCATATTTTTGCCTTTAAGGTCATATTTCATGTATGACTTTATGAAAATGTCATAATTTTTAGCAAATTTTATGAAATTTTACCTAAAATTTTCAAGCCCCTTGCAGATTTTCAAAAATCAAGGTTACCTGAATTACATTATAGTCTCCATTTTAGTTTTTACACTAGATAAAATTCAAAATATAAAGTCATAAAGTCATATTTTGGTCATTTTAAAGTCATATTTAAGGGTATATTTACCTTGTTTTAAAGTCATAAAGTCATGCATATTTAGGCCTTTATAAAGTCACATTTATCCGAAGCCTAGTTATTAATGTTATCAGAGAGAACAATATTCCTTTAGCAATTTTAATCCCAATGGATTTTTGCTTGGATGTAGACCATTTGAACTCAGACATGGCAAATTTAGTTAAAGAATTGGGAGTATTTTATCTCATTTTTAGCAAAAGCAGGTTTCTTCATGTAGTTAAAGATTTTGACGCGCGTTTTGCTAGATTTGTAGCGCAAGTGGCATTATGCAAGAGCAACTTGAAAGGGTTGAATATAACCACAAATCTTGTATTTGAGGCAGATTTGGATATTATTGGCTCTATTGGTTTACTTGACCGTTATGGTTCGGTAAGATACTGGGAAAATGTTATTGATTGGGCAGAACGAAGCAAAGACTCATGTTATATTAAGCAGTGCATTCGAAACCGGAAAGGAATTAAGCGGTTGGTGGAAACTAAGTAATAATTTTTCAAAATTATCTGCAGAAAATGATCGGTTGGTGGTAAAAACCCAGAAGGAAATGTTGGAGGGAAAGGAGAAATTAGAGATTAAACTGGCATCTGTAAATGTTACAGGAACATCCAAATTATTAGAGCCTTTATTAGTTGCTGGGTCATGTGGTGCAATGTGGATGGCTCCGGAATGCTTTAATAAATTGGAGTTTTCTGTAAAGTCGGATGTTTGGGCGTTTGGTATTGCAATGTGGGAGATTTTTAGTCTAGGTGGGGTTCCCTACGGAGGCCGGTCTTATAGTGAAGAATTTATTACAAGCTTATGCAATGAGGTTAGACTTAGGCCACCTTTTTGTAACAAAAATGAGATTTATGGGATAATGCAGAGCTGTTGGAATATCGAGCCTGAAATGAGGATCAGCTTCTCTGAATTGAAATTAAGTTTGGAGAAAGCTATGCTAAAGGGTGAAGAGGGAAATTGTAATTTAGTTTATGATTTGTTAGAATGATAAATATAAAAACTGAAGAATAAGTAAAATCACTTATTTCAAAAATTTATATGGAATGAAAACTCAGCTTGGAATAAAATGCACACGCATCCATCAAACATTTTTCCAAATCTGCATTACTTTCTTGGAAAAATTGTCCGCAAGACTGAAACAGAATAGAAGGTTTTAGGCTGGAAATATTTATCATTTTGCTCGTATTGTAAGGTAACCTTTCGGGTACCGGAAAAGATTAAAATATTACCATTCTTGGATGAACTAGAGAAAATTAGAAGGCATGAAATGACCCATTGGAGGACATTGTATGATTTTTCAATGGAGTCCGAGTTTTAGAAATTCTTGACATTCCATTCATGTGGGGCTTCGTCATTAATTGCGGATGTTGTTGGGGCACACCACATCCCAAATAAATATTTGGCTAAGATTCACTATCATATTGTGAAATCTTTCTTGGGAAATTTTAGCTACAATTATGACAATAAATTTGTTTGTGTTGATGGGAAACGGGAAGCCGCTCCTGATTTTGGACATAAATTACGGATTTTTAGGAAGGAACGGTTTATTCTGAACACAGCTTTTTCTAACAATCCGCAAAAATATCTCATAGGTTTTAGGTCTGGAATAAATGGGTTGAGATTCGTAAGTTGTGGAGGAGCAAGAGGAATGAGTGGGATTGCTTTTGGCGAATTGATAAATGTTTTCCGGTGGCAAGTTTGGCTTATGGTATTTATCTCGAGTTTTGTCATTGGCTGTGCCCTGTACTTTTTTGTTGCAAGGTCAGAAGAAATCAAGCAAAAGCTACGTCGATCCGTGTCTTCTGTCTTCTCTTGCTGGGATTTAATGGATTTAATGTTTGGACTTATAATTGAGAAGGGCGACATGCTACCCAAATCATGGCTAAATTCAACACAAGTTAGGCTTCTAATTGCAAGTTTATCTCTAGCTGGGACAGTGATAAGCAATGCTTATCGGAATAACAATGTTTACAATATGATATTGCCAAGCGCTCCGCTTCAGTATGAAAAGTTTGAGCAGTTAATTGATGACAACTTTTCAATTTATACGAGAACCGCGGATTTCTACATTGCTTATCTTGATGAGGACTGGATAGAGTTACCTAATGGGTATGGGGAGCGGGGCAGAAGACATGGGAAGTTAAATAGTTCACTTCAGAAGTTTCGAAGATATTTGAATCATATTTTTATAATATGAAGGGAATTTCAACCAAAGAATTTAATCTTCTTGAGCTCGGCTATAATAATAGCGATTTACAACCTATGAATATTATGAAGGTTATTGAAAAGGCTCTAATTAAACGAAATTTAGAGAGGCCGTTTGAAAATGTTAGTAAATTAGAGACAGGAAAATGGTATGAGAAGATAGAGACAAAAATATTATTTGACTTGTTAAAGAAACTAGGTAACCCCAGCGCGCGACCCTTCCCCCCAAACGCGCGCCACACCTCCCCCAGGGGGTTACCTAGGCAGGCTTCGCTCGCTCACTTTTACTTGGTTTCAAACTTCATTCAAAATCCAACCTCTCCCCATTGTACTTGGTTTGGGTACCAACCTCCAACCTCTTCACCTACTCTTTCTACGTAACATGACACCAAATATATGAAAAATAATCATCCCCACCAAAATGGTTGAGGAAAAAACAAATTGCATTGACCCTCATTATTCTATAGGTGGTTTTTTGCAACTTTTCCCATCAAACCTATGACACAATTAAAGCCAGTAGGTACACTCTCTTCCCCTGTTCGTCCTCTTTAAATTCATGTATAATTTTTTAAGTTTGACCCAGAAGCCTGGGAGGAGATAATTCTCAAAGGCTGCCAAAACTCATATTTAAAATACATGATTTTGATTTTATTCAGAATTTTTTCAAGATTAGTGTGTTATTTCGATAAATAGTAATGTTATAGAGTTGATGTAGGTGCATTCTCCGGTTTACACTGAAATTAAAAGTTTGCCAAAAAGTGCTAACAATCTTTGTTTTTCCCATTTTTGCATACTGGTCAAAAATCAAAGTTACCAACTTTGATTGCTTTTTTCTCAGACTTTTTGAATAAAACAATTCAAGTGCTATACAGCGTTTTGATGAGCTTGAATGGCACTTTGAAACGCTATATTAATTGTAGCGTCGGGGTCGCTCTACACCCCTGATTAGATAAATTTAAAATGTGTGTATTAGATATACTGATGTAACAAAACGGCATTGCTTTTGCCGACTATTTTAGGGAGAAAATATGAGAATGAATTGAAAGGGGAGAAAGGGGCTAAGGTTGGGATGGGAAAAGAAGTTTACTCGCGGATTGTCTTGGGTAACAAGTCAAACCTATAGGGCAGAAATGTTCTCGTCTTTGTGGGCCACAAGGAAACCGGATATCCCCTCAAATTTCGGAGAACTTGTCGAAACTGATATTTGGGTGGGGACGCAGTGGGAATGTGTAAATTTTAAAAGAAATTTAAAGTTACGAGATTAGATCGAATGAAAAAGCTATATGAAAGGTTTGAGAAGCAACTACATTGGATATTTGATCCAAATGCTAGTCCATTTGAAATTGCCAGGGGTATTGTGAACAGCAATGAGCTATTAATAAAAGATAAAAAAATCTGTCAAGACTGTGGGCAAGAGATGACTATCCCAAACAAGCTAATCTTGGTAGATCAAAGCTGCAGATTACGATTAATGAAATTGTATTGGAAAGAAACAACCGGTTTCTGGGTTTCAAGGCTACACTCAATTCCCTATTTGACTACCAGTTTAGAGCTCGGTCCAAGCCAATCTACCCCAATTCAAATCATAAATTGGGGGGCTAGCCCAAGCCAATTAATTGGGATCCAATTTAGGCTCAATCCAATTTCGCCCAATTTGGAAATTGATTTGGCTTGGCTTGCTTACAATTAATTGCAAGCTCAAACCAAATCCCAATACCATGCCCTGAGTCAAATGCTCAGTGTCTCTGTGCTTAGTGACATGACCAAACTCACGAATGAACTAAATAGACTTTTTAATTACACTGCATATACTTTAAGTACCAAGTAAATCAAGTGAAGGTTTAAGTGAATTGTGATTGCAGCGAAAGTGATGATGGAACGGGTTTAAACTTAATGCTAATTTAAATTACTAACTAATTATCTAACAGTTTGATGAAACAGGAAATAACAAATTCACAGATGTCAATTCACAACAAAAATTTCATTTTTATTAGGAAAACCAACGCACAATGAAAAACAACCGAAATCCATTATCCATGCACACTGAATGATAATTGTGGTTACACTTCCGCTGACGCTTATCATCCCACACAAACTCCTTGTAGACAGTAAATTTCAAATTATTAAAATTTGGAAATGGTCTCTCCTTAACTTACAGTCGAATATTCTTCTTCGCTGAATTTTTAGCCTCATCAGCACTCTCACACTCATCTTCAACATGACCTTCAAAATGACGCTTGCTTCCTTTACTTGACATTTTAATTTAAAACCTTAACTGCTTTGTAATTAACCAATTAAGCTGTTTAAAAATTAAAAAAGTTAAACACTGCAGAATTTCTCTTCTCATCACACCGCCAACAGCTGCAAAGCTGGAATGGTTTAAGCGGCAATGCATTGACAGGATATATTAGTAGGCTTTCTGTGCACTCTCAAACTGGACTGATTTGGAAGCTTTTCAATCAAGCCAAATCAAATTGGGAAATTGGAGAATGCCCAATCCAAATTGATGCCAATTCAAATCAGCCCAATTTAATGAATTGAGGCAATTTGATTTGATTTGAATTGGAAGGCTTGCAATTTTCCATTAATTGGACCTAGCTCTATACCAGTTTCTGGTGGAGAGTGAGAAGGGATTTCTTTTCCAAACTGCTGGTTTATAATCTAGGAAGCACATACGAATCTGGAATATTTTTAAGATGGAAGAAGCTAGATTGGACGATTGATGACATTGTATTTTTAAAATCACAAATAGCTGTGATTAAAGATGTTATTGTGCGTAATAATCAAAGTAATCAAGCTAAACTTCTGTTTAAGAAAGCTCTCTCATGTAAGGACATGACAAGTTGTACAGATTCTTTTGAAAGGGTCACGGGAGAGTTTGCGCAAATTCAGAAGAATTTATTTTTGTCATTTTCGTATATTCGTTAGTTTGCGTTGGATCTGCTTCTATTATATTCATGCTGGAGGTTTTTGTTAACAAAATAGCAATAAGAACATAATTTATAGATAAAGTGAAAAATAAGAAGGAGACTAAAATAAAAAGTTTAACTGCAGCCTGAAATTTTCCTTTGAATCTTGCTGCTGAAAACTTTAGTTTCTCGTCGAAACAATTCATTTTACAAATGCTAAAAATATGTACAGTTTTAAATGGTTTATAGTTTTAGGCTAATAAACTAACTAACCTTGTAATTTGGAATGTGAAATTACATATTATTACTGCGAGTCCAAACTGATATTACCTTGTCTCCATTTCACAAATTGAAAATTTTTCCATTTACATTCAATATTCAAGCAAGTACGTGGCGAGGTTTGGTTGTAATCAGTCTTAAACCAATTTTTAAAGTCTGCGTCAATTTCAGTATGAAATGAAGGGGCTGTTTCTGCCCTCAGAATTATGACATTTTGGAGGAGAATGGCGAGAAGTAAAAGGGATGTCATTGGCAACATTCTAATTTATAGAAATTAAAACTTTTTTGAGTTGAGATTGGTTTTTACGCTGGATCAGAACTGCTTAGTCAGCATCACGCGAGTTGAAGAAAGACTAGTTTGGAGAGTCCATTTTAAAGAGGTAAGCAAGCTAGTAAGTAGGTACTTAAGTTTATCCACGTCAGCCTCTGAAACAAGTTATTACAGTCGAAAAAAACTAATCTGAGGGCAAACCCGACTAGGATTTTTTTGCTCCAATAGAGCTAAAATTTGGCATGAATATGTCATAAAATCTCAAAAA